>NDGN011332787.1:0-11862 GCA_002564285.1 Tympanoctomys barrerae | reverse complement strand
CATCCATCCATCCATCCGTCTGTCCATCCATCCATCCATCCATCCATCCATCCATCCATCCATTCCAGCATCCAGGGCTCCAATGCTGCCAGGCAAAGTGGATGAGGTCCTCGTGAATGAGGATGATTGAGATGGTAGAGGGACCACAGGTGCCCCCTTTCCATTTGCATGGAACTGAGCCCTGGTAGGGGCTTTGGAGCTGTGTTCCTCGGATCTCAGTCCCTGCTCAGTGTGGAGGCTGGATTCCTCAGCCTTGGCCTAGTTCATGCCCTTAGACTCACTCTGCTTTGCCCTGGAGTTTCTCATGCTGAGTGCCTGCCTTTAGGATGAAACACGGGGGGGCAGGACTCTGAGAAGGGATCTTAGAGCTTTAGCAGGCACCCTGACCTGGAGCCTGAAAGCACATCAGCTTTTCCAGTTATTCATTTATGCATGAGTTCATTTGACAAGAGTTTTTTTTTAGTACCAATAACCATTATAATAAAGTTAAAAAATATTAGGCATTAGCCTGGTCAGACCCTATGCCAGAGTGGTGGGCATTTACTATATTCAAGTCACCTTTAGTCTCTTTTCCCCCTCTGTCCTAATAGAATGCTTAGCATAATACATTATTCTGTGACTTTGCTCATACATTCAGCAAATCCTTTGTAAGCACTGGTTTGTGTTCACTGTCGGAACCCAAAGGTGAACAAACACATTCCCAGCCCTCTGGGTGCTCAAGGTACAGTAGGAGAATAGACACGTTAGTTAACCACAACACAGCAGCATACTGATTCCGCTGGTGCGTTTAGCTGAAGCTTGGAGGTCTGAGTTGGCCCTGAACTCATTCTGAGGTGTGAAAAGAAGTCTCCTCAGAAGAGATGGCATCAGAGCCGAGTCCTCAAAGATGGAAAGGATGTTTCTGAAAAGGCCTGCAGGATTCTGGACCAGCTGCAAGGACAGGGGTGCTCAGGGGGAAGCTGCAGCAACTCTTGAGTGGCTCATCCTGCATTATTTAGAGCTTAGCTTGGGTCCTTGGCTGAGAAATCCAAAGTCTGGCTCCCTTTTCTAAGGTAGGAGAGGCCTCATCATCCCAGAATCCAGCATGCCCTTCAAAACCCCTAGACATTTTGAGTTCTGATACCACCCATCCTGTTGCAAAAAACAAACAAACAAATAAACATAAACAAAAAATCCCACACCCACCATCTTGTCCCCAGATAGGCAACACTGCCTGTACCCCTGGGGGCCAAGTTTCCTAACTACCCAGGCTTATTTGTAAGAAGTCTGATCTTTATGGCTGTCAGGAGGCTCCTAGAGCTCTGGTTTTTTGGCTACCATCTCCAAGGAAGCTGTTGATAGCGCTTAGGTGTGGAAACAGCTGTAGATTATGTGTAGCCAGCCATGTGTGCCCAGAACAGAGGAGGGATTCCTTAGCTACCTTTGAGTCCCAGAGTTGTCAGGGGCAGTGTCCCATGCTCAGCCATCTGGATGTTAGCATGAACAAATGGACGAGAAGGTTATTGGATGAATAGAAAGACAGCTGGCTGGCTGGGGGGAGAGGTTGGTTAGGTGGAGGTGTGGAGACTGATGGATGAGTCAATGACGAGTAGATGCATGGGTGAGAGGGTGGGCAAGTGGATACGTGGGTGGAAGGTTGGAAGGGTGGGTGTGTGTGGGGATGGACGCATGGGTGGATGGATTTGCCCATCCCGGTATGGCAGCCTTTCCTGGCCCCTAAGTCGAAGCCATCCCCACCTAGCAGAGGTACACCTCCCTGGGAATGTAGCCTAGGCCCCTTCTGCAGGCAGTGGAGCTGTAGTTAGAGCTTGGAAGAGAGTGGCAGGGCCATTGGCCATTGCAGGAAGTCCTGAGCCAAACAGTCTTCCCTTATCTCCTGACTCTCTAATGCCTTTCTTTTTGGATTCAAAACAGAAAAAGACATACCAGTGCATCAAGTGCCAGATGACCTTCGAGAACGAGAGAGAGATCCAAATCCACGTTGCCAACCACATGATCGGTAAGAGAGCCCCTCCTCCCAGCCCTGCGGGGGCCACTCATCAGGGTTCAGAATTTGTGGCTCCACTCATCATTTTACTGGCTTCTAGGGTAAAGGACAGAGTCGCTGCTGCTGTTTCTGAGACATTTCAAATGGTAGTAAAAATGTCAGAGCGGGAGCACTTTCTTCATCTAATCCTTCTTGTTGCAGCTCTACTCACGTTGCGATCAAACTTTTGACAATCTCTTCCATTTTCCAGCATAAATTTCCCTCCATTTCTGAAACAAAGTGCTTTCCAGTTGTCAAGCATTCAGGGACAATTATGCTTCAATTTTGTATGTCATGACATTGAATAGATTTAACCGCTCACATTTCCCCACTCAACTTGGTGGATTCCTCAGGCACACTGTCAAAACAGACTGCTTACAAAGTTATTCTAGTCCTTTTCCTCTTCCTCTTCAAGTGGCTTTGGCCTTTGGAAAATGAAGTCTTTGTAGAAGGAGAGCTTTCAAAAAGCCACAGAGTTCACACACGTGGCTGGCAGCATCTGGGGAGGCCATGCCGCCTCACTGACCTTGGCCAGATGGCCATGGTCCCCTTGGCACTGGGGACACCCAGGTTTGAAGTGAAGAGCAGCTGGGTGTTCTGAGTGCAGACTGGCCTGGGGTTTGAAGGGCAGCAGGTGGGGTGAGATGCTTGGAAGTCAGGGGTTCAGAGAGATTTTAGAGTCCTGGTACCCTGGGTATTTCTTGGATGTGTGGTTACCCTTTCCATGGCTCTAGGCAGGATGTGAGCTGTAAGCTGTTGGTCACACTGGGTGTCACAGGGTCCTGACCAACGCTCACCCCCATTTCTTCTTGTAGCATCTTTTTTTGGCAGCCTGAGCAGCTGTCATGCTATTTGAGTTTAACAAGCCCTTTGTTACATATGCTCCAAGAACCTCTTGTAGCTCCATGAATTGTCTCCATCTGAACACACCCATGTAGGACAAGGAAGCAGGCTGCTCCTAGCATCCCAAAGCGACTCTCTCTGCCTTCTTAGGACCTACCTACTGCCCACCACCAAAGCTCATCACTGTCCTGAGGTCTGACAGCATAGGTTTGCTTTGCCAGACTTGGGCTCTTTATAAATGGAATTGCATTTTATTTCTACCCAGTGATGTCTCCCGTCTTCCGCTTTTCCCATGGCCGCCTCTAGTTGGCACTCACTCCCTCTTGGCGTGAACAGTTCTGTCCCATGAATGCGCTACCGTTTGTCCTACTCCTTGGGCTCGTTGTGGAGTTGTTTGAAATGATGTGCTGCTGTGAACATTCTTGTACTCATCTGTTGGTGAACACATGTGTACGATTTTCATGGGAATGCAGGATTAGATAATATGTCTTTCTATGAGGTAATGTTATTGATATGTGCATCACATGTGTCTAAAGGGAACATAGGCATAGAAGTGGAATGGCTGGGTCATAGGCCATGTGATGGTTGCCTTTAGCAGACACTGACAAATTGATGTTTGAAGTGGTTGTGTGCACTTCCAGTCTAATCAGCAGTGTGAAATTGTCAGGGAATCTGCAACAGTGTCGTCACCAACATTTTATATAAAGTAGCCATTGAAAAGGTGCTTCTTTAGTGAGGACGCTTGCAGAATGCGTACTGGTCTCCCAGTCCTACCCAACACTGGGGTTGCCCTGCTCTTGGGGTTCGGGAGCCCAGTGCCTGAGCTTGACACTGATCTGGAAACCTCTGCCTCTAGAGACTTTGAGCAGGTCCCCCAAAGGCACTGGGCTCAAGTGTGTGTGTGGTGGGGCTCACATAGTGTTGAGGGGGAGAAGAGCCCAGGAAGGGCAGGGCGGGCGGGCCCCGGGAGCCCGGCCTGACAGGGAGATTGGTGGCTTTTTAATTTCTTCTGTCTGCAAGCCCCCTGCTGAAGTATAAGAAGGAACACTACCCTGCCAGTCACCGGCTGCTGAGAGCCCTTTCACAGGAGTGTCGGGGAGGTGAAGAAGAAGATATCTAAGGATGTTTGCTTTTGTAGCAGGTGGTGATGCACGCCACTGTTTGTAAGCACGAAGGGCAAGAGCCTGGCTAATTGGGCCGCAGTGATTTCAAAGGTGTTCCCTCCTCTCCCTCCTCCACCTCGCCTTTGTGCACAGCCTGGAAGCTGTGTCCTCGGGTAGAAGGCAAGGGCTGCGTGGAACTGGACTTGCAGGAGCATGAAGGGAGGGCTGTGAGGGGCCTTTGGGCCTTTGTGTGAGCTGCAGGCTGAGCTTGTGTGGAAGGAGTCTGGTCTGGTGGCCCAGTAGGGCTTGCACCCAGGCCGCCTTGCATCGCGGTGGGCCTGCCTGCTTCCTGGCCCAGCCTGCGGGAGCTGGAGGCCGCAGGGCCTGCAGCCAGCACGTTTTGCTGTGCGGGCGTCTGGTATATATGAGCCAGAAGGCGCCTGCTCTCTGCCTGCTCTCTCACCGCGGAACCTGCTCTAATAGAGAACACTGATGGAGCACGGGCTGCCTGTCGGGCGGCCTCTGTGGGTGACAGAGGGTACGGGGTCCCTGCCCTCAGAGACCTCACAGCATCCCATAGAAGACACTACAGAGCACGCACTGTGTGCTCTGAGGGAGGCACCCACTCCACCCTACTTTGTGCCAAGCACCTTATGTTGTTGCTGGTCTCCACTGTACGGATGAGCAGCCTGAGCTTGTATAGGTCACGTGACTTCCCCAAGTTCTTAAAGCTCGTGTGAGACAGAGGCAGGGATTGGCAGCAGCCAGCCCTTTCTATTGTTAGCAGCCCTTGTCAGGACTTTTGGGGCTCCCTGTCCATTGGGGAGGTGGATGGGCATCCAGAGCAGGGACCTCTGCATCCAGCATATCTGTTATCAGGGCTGGGTACTGACGGTTGAAGAGGAGTTTTCTCTGTGGCAGGGCTTTCTCAGACAGAGTAATGGTGTGGCCCAGGAGGAGAGGGCTTGAACTGTGTGTTGTACTACATTGTGAAAGTGGGGCACAGCCTTATCTGGCAGGAGCAAGCAGGTGAGTTTCAGAGCAGTAGGGCCTGCCTGTGGAGAGGGAGGCAGCAGGCATGGAGGGATGGGGTAGTTTGGGACCAGGACACAGATGGCCCTGAAGGCCAAGTGTAGGCATTTGGATTTGGATGTCACCCTGTAGGCCAGGGTCCTTCTTTGGGGCCTGTTGCTGATTTTTTTTTTTTCATCTCTTGCAAATCCCAAAGAGGTGGCAGCCACACATTCCCATATTACACAGCTGCCAGTCCTTGTGGGCAGGGCACGGATACCCAGGCACCATGGCGCCATGGGTCTGCTTGACAAATTTCTGTCCCCAGCCTGGTCCCTGAGGGCTTCTTCGTGCACAGTCTTGAGCTGAAATGCTAAGGAGCTATTGGAAGTTTTGGTGTAGAGCATGACCGGGCCGAGCATTAACCGGGTTGCAGTGCTGAGGGGGACATGCAGGGACAGGATAGAAACCTGCCTGCTGCAGTCCAGGGCGAGGGAGGGGCAGGGGAGGAGGCAGAAGGGAGTGGACAGAACCCTATTAGGCTGGCGCTGTGTGCTGCAGGCTTGAGAGGCCACTGGCGGAAGGGTGGGAGAATGTGGGGAAGAGAGAGCAACCCGGAGTCCGCTCCAGCTGGCTCTGCAACCCTGGCGGCTCTGTTGGGGCCAGCGTCCCTGTGGACAGCTTCTCTTTCTAAGTGACCCGAGCTCTGGAGTTAGCCTGGGTAACAGTTCCCCTTAGCGGTACCAAGGGCATTATTCAGCTCGGCAACCTTCTCGTGAACTTGGGGCTTTTGGGGGTCTGAGGCAGGGCTCCCCTGGGACCCAGACTGCTGGAGACCTCCCCCGGGGCTACTAAGCTGGTCTTTTTATAGCTAAGGGGGCCTCTGTGTGGCTTTGCAGCCTGGACACCCTGGGATCTAGGATGACTCAAGGCCATGTCTCCTTGGATACGTGTCCTAGCACCCTTCTCCACACTGCTGCCAGGGAGGGAGCACTGGGATCTGATAGAAAGACAGGGTCTTTGGAAACCTTTTTAGCAGCAGGATTGCCTTTGAAATGCCCCCTCTCCACAGGCATTTCAAAAACTTGGAGCAGCACGCAGCTCAGCTCTGCCCTGTGGCCCCCGCCACGATGACCTGTGTGTCCAGACACAGCCCTTAGCCTCTCCACCCCCATTCTGGGAGGGGGCTCCACTTGGCTCTATAGGAGGCTGCGCAGAGGCATCCCCCTTGCTGTGGCTGGGGGGGCTTACACATTGCCTTCTAGGGTACTCCAGACCCCACTCCGGGAGGCAGGGCCTGCACTGGGGACCCTGACTGGGTGGACTGGCTGCTACTTGACTGGCAGGAGACTTGTGTCCTTTGAGTGCTTTGGGGTAGAGGTGGTTGCATTAGGGCTCTGAGAACTTGTCCTTGAGAGAAGAAACTTGCTATGACCCAGGTTGGCCCCAGGAGAGTGACTCAGCCCCTGGGTCCCTGACTGTCCTTATTCAGGGCCTCATGGGCCTCTGGGGAGCCCTAAGAAGAACAGGCTGGGAAGGGACATCCTTGGGGAATCGTGTTGGGATTGTTTGCCCTCAGTGTCCTTGGACAGTGGCTGTGGACCCTGGAGGAAGGCCAGGCAGAGCCATTTGTCCCACTGGGGCATTACTCACTCAGAAGCTCTCTCTTGCCGGTCATGCCAAGTCCTGGCCCTGGGTGCCTCGCAAGGGCTGGCCTTTGCTGTTGGGGCAAAGAAATGGGGCAGAAAAGAGCCATCTGGGGGATCGGCCTCTTCCACCTCCTGCTAAGGCCTTCACTGTACTCCAGTGCTGGCCCCAGACTGCCCTCCTGCCCCTTCCCTTCACTCCTCACTTCTGGGGGTGCACAGGCAAGTCCTGAGGGGAAATGCCTTACATGTTGGAGAGACAGATAGAGATGGAGAGAGAGAGAGAGAGAGAGAGAGAGAGAGAGAGAGAGAGAGAATTCTACTCATCCATCTCTAAGAGGCACATCCCTGGCGATGTGTCCAGCCACCTCACTGCTGCTGTACCGCTGAGCCCCTGCGGCAGCCCCGCCTATAGCACACTGCAAGAAAGAATTGCTTATCCAAGCACTGGTGGTAGGACTGGTGGAAGCCAGTGACTCCCTCTTTTACCAGGGAGAACAGACCCTTGAGATATAATGGAAAAAAAATAAGCAGCACAGGAGCAGGGAAGCAGAAGCCCTCCTACCTGCTTCCTGCTGGCAGCACGGGGCGCTGCTTCACTGGGTCAGCTCAGTAATGGCGTGTGTGCTTCTGGGAGTCCTAGACCCACACAGCTGTCCAACCTCAGTGTGTGGCACAAATATTCCTTCTGTCTCTGGAGTTTGTGTTTCAGGTTCTGGGATTGTTCTTGTCATCATAACAAATCTGTACAAAGAACCTTCCATCCATCACTTTTCCTCCTCCTTGTCCTCTTTTTCTTTCCATTCTTCCTCTTCTGCTCTTCCTCCTCTTCTCTTTCTTCCCCTCTCCCTCCTGGTATCCGAATCTCTATGCTGGGGAATAGCCTTCTACCTCCAAGCCCACCAGGTGAGAAAACCAGCCAAAAGGAACGTAGTTTCCCGACGTTTGAATCCCAGAGTTGCCTTTTAGAAGCAGTCTGGGCTGTGGAGGACCCATCAGTTCTGAATTTTAAACTAGTGGATGTCTTCTTATTTTCCTGAATTCCCTTTGTGTATTTGTTATTTTTAAGAGGGGGAAGACCATCATAGCTGGGGTTTCCATTTTTACTGGTAATCGAACCCTTATAACTTCGTGTTCAGTGAACCAGTCCGAGTCCTCCTGGGCTCCGTGAGGGACCACCCCAGTGTAAGATGTGGTGCTTAGAGGCTAGGAGAGGCAGCACCTCATCAGTGTCCTGCAAAGCTGAGAAGTTAGATGGCATGGAGAACGCCAGGCAAGGAGGACACCTGCAGCTTAGAGAGGGACCTGCTGGGTACAGGGAATGGTGGGGGATTAGGGAGCCAGAGAGGAGACTGTGCAGCCAGAGGCAGTGAGGACTCGAGGTGGAGCAGGTGAGAGAAGTTGAGGTGCTGGGTAGGATGTGTGCCAGACACCTGCTTAGGAGGAAACCGGTGGCAAGTGTGGGAGCTGGGCCAGGAGGGGAGGTGTCATGTGACGGGGTGTGGGTGACAGGTCAAGGTAATACCATGTCAGAAGAGGAGTTGCTGGAGCTGGGAAGAAGATGATGCTGATAATGGTGAGGAAAGTCTGACGAGGCTTCCTGAGCAGCCAGCCCTCTGTTCAGTGTCTCTCTGTGTCATACCTCCCCTAGAGCATCCTGCGAGGAAGGTCTGCTGTAGGCCTTCTTTCCTAAAGTGTCCTATCCAATGTATGGGGACTTGAACCTGTGCCCTTGACGCTCTTACCCCAAGACTTCTCATGCTTCATAAACTTGCGCTTATTGAATTGCCCTTGCGCGCACTCCCAGGGAGGGCGGGAGGGCTGAGTGTGGTGTTCTGTTTAGTAGATCCTGGCACAGGGAGCTCATGGCAGAGGCCTGCGTGGGAGAAGTGGATCCAGGCATCTGCTCAGACAGCCAGGGCATTGGGGAGGAGCTGGGAGAGTGAGCAGTGTGCATCACTGGTGCTAGGCAGCCCCCGGGAGGCCAGGAGGAAGGCGGAGCAAGGGGAGAGGAAGTTGGCTTGCGGAAGGAGGTAAGACCAGGGGTGTCCACCTGGCTCTCAAGATCCAGGCTGGGAAGAGAGGATGAGAAGCTGGAACTGAGGGGGCCAAGGGCCCCAGGAAGTTTTAACATTTGGAGGGCAGAGGCCAGGGCATGTTCCCAGACTAAGGAAAGAGCCAGCAGAAAGGCAAAGCAGAAGAAGGAAGTGAAGAAGACAGTGATGGAAGAGTTCCTGAGGGCAGGGTCTGGCCCAGACAGCACCTCACCAGACCAGCTCAGAAGCCCATCCATTTCTTGCTTTCACGCCCCTGGGCGTGCTGTGGTGTTGAACCTGCTTTATTTCACAACCTCTCTGGCTTGGTGGTAGCTGACACATAGACAGTTCCCCTCTTGTCTGTTTTTGGCTGTGAGGGAGACATCAGGGGTCTGTGGGTGGTGGTGGCCCCAGAGCTTGGTCTCTTCACCAAGCAACCAGCAGGCATCTGTCTTAGACTGAGCTTTGCAGCCTGGTGCCAGGACTCCCTGCCTCTGTACCCCTAGAGCCCAGTAGGGGAAAGTGGCAGCCTCCTGAGGGAGGCAAGGGCCCCTCAATGGCTGGCCAGTCCTGCAGTGTCCTGTCAGGTGCAGTTCCCAGCCACCTATCTGGGAAAATCAAAGTGAGGAGAAGAGGCGGAGCTCCCTGAAGACACACGCAAGTCACGAATCTGAGTTATGGTGAGAACCTGCCATGGCGGATAACGGGTTCTAGACAGAGACTCCTTTAGGAACTTCCTAGTTTGAGTTTATCTTTATGGGTCTTTATTAAGCACTGGTAAAATGCTCAGCCTGCTGAAGGTGTGAAGATTAAAGAGAAACAGATACACAGGATGTAGAACTCTGCACTGAAACTCAGTGGTTAAGGGCATCAGCTCTGTAGTCAGCAGCCCTGACTCATGACTGTGTCATTTCACAGCTAGTATTGGATACTTCTGCTCCTCATCTATAGAAGTCTCCCCATCTTCAGAGTAGTTTTAGATAGGACTGTTCCAGTGGCAAGCCAGAAATCCAGCTCACATTGGCTAATGCATGAGAATATACTGTTGGTTCATAGAACAGAAAAATCTGGGAAAATATTGGGTTGCAGGTTGCAGGCCTGGCTGAATCCAGGAGCTCCAGCAGAGTCGTCTCCATTCTCTCTTTTATGGCCTCAGCTCTGCCTTTCTCTTGGTTGCCTTTGTTCCCAGGTGGGCTCACTTCCTTCCTACAAACTGTACAAACTGACAGCCAGCAAGCCCAGTAGCAGTGAAGCCCTTGGGAGGGCTGAAGTCATGTAGTCAGGGGGCAGGTTGCTTGGTCAGTCTGGTGTCTCTTGCCTGTTCTGTGTCAGTGCTCACAACAAAGGCAGTGACAAGAGTATTGAGAAGAAAGAGAGCATCTGCATCTACAAGGGCACCCACACAGTGGATGCTCACCGTGCCCACCTGCTGGGGCTGTTGGGAGGGTTAGACGAGTTAAGGCAAATGAAAAAAGACCAGGCACACTGCCTGGCACATAGAAGTTCTCCATAAATGGCAGAGACCAGTATTGTGTTGATACTATCAGTGCCTGAGGCAAAGACTAATTAATAATGATATGCATAGTGATGATGGTCATGGAGGCCTTAGTTAACACAAGCAAACTAAGCCCCGCTGTGGCCATGTTAAGTCTGCACCCCGAATGCCCCCTCTCGTTGGCTCAGATGATACCATCGTGGGCTTCCTGGAGGAGGAAGACCGTCTCACTGCCTTGCTGAGCCTCCAGGGGCCAGAACCTGTGGGATAGACACAGAAGTAGCTCCTGTTCAGTGGAGCTTCTGTTTGTCACATTCATTCAGCAACTGTCTCTCTCTTGACCACTTACTGTTTGGGCACTAAGCATGGGTGGCAGGGCAAACAGAACCGTCTCTGTCCTTTGAGCTTAGCAAGGAGTGAATGCGTCAGTAAGAATGCAAATGAGACGTCCTGATTATGTCCAGTAGTGGTGGGTAGCATGAGGGGGTGCTGCCACAGCAGTGTGTGAGAGCAGTGGTCTCTCTGAAAGGGCACTTTTGGGCTGATGGCAGAGCTGTGACCATGAGCATTGGACTGTGGCTGTGTGTGTGTGTTGTCCATGCTGCTCAGTGTATCATTTTCCTGCACAAAGAGGCATCCCAAGGGCTGGGATCAGACCCTGGTGCAAAAGCCAGGGGAGAGCGTGATTTAACTGCATCGTGCTCCTCATCAGGCTCTCAGGCCCTGCCTCTTGGGACCAGCACCTTGAGACACAGGCACCCACTCTGACATTTCTCTCTGTTGTGTTGTGGCTGCCTGTCACAGGGCTGTTCTTCTGCCAGAGCTCTGTGCACCCAGCTGCCCGAGGCCCGCAGACTTGTCTGCCTCCCCTGTCCTGCAACCTGCATGGTCCAGCTGGGGCCGCTGTGGTGGTCCCAGGTGCTCTTTGCCTGCTCCCTGACCTCTTTGCTGATGACCTNCCTCTCACTTCTCCCAGGCCCACTCTGCTTCTTTTGGTCCACTGTGCCCAGGGGCTCCAGACTCATCCCACCTAGGTTTCCAGATTTAGCAACTGAAACTACAAGATGGCTAGTTAAATTTAAATTTCTAATCAGCAACTAGTTGTTTAGCACAAGTACAATCAGCTTTCTGTGTTCGTCAGTTCTACATGTCCAAAGTCAATTGACTGGGAATCATATTTGAAAAAAGAATTTGCATCCATACTGAATATATAGTCCTTTTTTCTAGTTCTTATTCTTAAGCAATAGAGTATAACAAGTATTTACATAGCATGTTGTATTAGGTATTAGAAGTCATTTAGAATGCTGTCTAAGAGGATGAGCTAGGTTATCTGCAAATGTTGTGCCATTTTATGCAAAGGACTTCAGCATCTGTGCCTTGTGATATCCATGAGCTCTCTGTAGCCAATTCCCCCAGGATACTGTGGGACAGCTGTAGGTTTATAGTGCATCGGTCATAAACAAATTATGTGTTGTTATCTGATATTTAAATTTAACTGGCCCCCCTGCATTTTGCTTGATGACTGTCTGCTTTCCCCTGCCCTTATATCTCAAGTCATTGCCTTGGCAAGAGCAGAGGTGTACCACCCCCTCCTCCTCCATACTTAAAGCGCTCTCTCTCTCTCTCGCTCTCTCTCTCTCTCTCTCTGGAACCGGGATTTGAACTCAGGTCCTTGCGCTTGCCAGGGAAGCACTTAGTCTGC
>NDGN011332769.1:0-11906 GCA_002564285.1 Tympanoctomys barrerae | reverse complement strand
CTTTTGAATATTAAAAAAAGTCTTAAGGGCGGGCCATGGGGCTCAGTGGACTAAAGTGCCTGCTTAGGCAGGCTCAGCGACCGGGGTTCAATTCCCCACATGCTGTGTGGGCGCTGAGACAGCGACTGAAACGGCGTGGTGGTACACATCTAATCCTAGCACTTGGGAGGTTGAAACAGGCAGAGCGCTACTAGTCCAATCTGTGTAGTGAAATCCTGTAGAACCAGTGTTTAATATATATATTTTAAAAAGGTCTTAAATAGCTAAGATGTCATCTCACTTCTGTTTGAACCTGTAATTGTTAGAGAGGACTTTGCTAAGCACTGGAGATCGAACCTGGCAGTGTGCACTGCCACTTGCCTTCCCCATGACAATCCTCAGTGACCCTCAGCTACGGTGTCCACAGTAAATTCATCACCAGGCACACATCTCTCCGTGAGGCGACCCCTTTTCACCTTTGCAAGGGTCACCCCAAGTGTCACACAACACAGTGCTGTATCATCCAAGAAGGTCCACCCTCTCCCACAGCACCTGGGCCGGTGCGGTGCTGTAAACCTGGTGAGTCACGGAGGAGGAGAGAACAGAGCAGCAGCCGCCGCAGCCAGAGACCGCCCAAGAGGAAGGCAGGAGGCGGAGGCCGCGGTATAGGGGTCCTGGGGGCTCACGCGTCACGGGCTCGCAGTCATCTCAGGAGCTCTAGGGAATCACCACCTCCTAAAAGTCATGAAGAACCAAGTGGGCAGGCCAATCTGGCAGCTCTTACAGCACACCACACACTGACACAAAGCCAGGAGTGCGTCATTTGGCTACAGCCAGGCTGGAGATGCGCGCCTTTATTTTTATGATTTTTATTTCTAAAACTCAAAAGGCAGGATGTGACAGACTTCTTGGTTTTGCATTTCAGTGAGCTACTTTATATTTATTTATTTTATAAGTGTATTTGGTACAGAGTCTCACTAAGCAGCTCAGACTCATAGTGTCCCTCCTGTGTCAGTCTCCCCAGCGCTGGAGTTACAGGCACGTGCCACCATACCGGGTCTCTGCATACCCAGGGGCGGGGCTGACACGGCATTTGGTGCCTGGGGTCGAACCCCTGTCCTTGTGCTTGCCTAAACAGGCGCTTAGTCCACTGGGCTCTCTCACCGGTGCAGTAAGGTACTTTAAAAAATATATCTTTTTTTTAATTATTATGTATTTAGTACAAGGTCTACAGGGTTTCACTACACAGAAAGGACTGAGTGATCCTTGTTTTCAGCCTCCCAAACGCTGGGATTACAGGCATGTGTCACGGTGCCTAGTCTCATTCGCTGTCTCAGCGCGCCCCGGGGGGCTGGGCCAGCCCAGCACGCTGGGGCTCGAACCCTGCGCTTCAGTCTGCTGAACTACCTGGCCGGCCCCTTATAAAAGGTATTTTTAGGCATGTTTTTCTTTGTAGACATTCTTTCATCTTCCCAGTTTACATCAGAGAACCTGGACACTGCCTGATTAGAATTCCAGCCTCCCTTTTGTGGCAGTGTGTTCTAGCTTCCCAGGTTTGGCATTTTGTGATGCAAAGTGAGGTCTCTGCGGTCACAACTGCCTGCTGACCTTGGGCCTCTGGTGACGCCTCCCAGGCCCTTTGCTCTCCACAGCGCCCCCTAGCGGACGCCTGTGAGTGCAGCAGGCTCTCCAGGGTAGGAGCTGCCTTTTTCCTTCTTGGGGCCAGGTCTGAAAGGTGCAGCAGGTAAGAGCCCAGAGGGGTCCTATTGTGCTTATTCTCAGAGAGAGAGGGTGTATGATGACCTGTCAGCCCCCTTTATTTTGACGGCAGCTCCCCCTATTTCGGTGCAGTGTGGCAGGGAAGCCCACAAAAGCTGTGCGACTCAGTTTACTTTATATCTCTGCATAGATTCACCACTGTTTTATAATTGCAAGCAAAATTCCCCAACTAAAGTGGCTTCCAATGGTTTGGGGGCAATAAACTGAATATGCGAGCGTTCTAGAAAGAAACGGGAGGCAGGTGTGGCGATCTCGTGCTGCCCAGGTGGCTCCAAACTTGAATGTGGATCGGAATCACCGGGAAGGATTGTTAAACCACAGATTTCTGAGTTCCAGCCATAGCATTGCTGATTTAGGAGCTCTCAGGAGGGGGTTTTACGCTGGTAACAAGTTCCAAAGTGATGCTGCTGCTGTTACAGAGACTTCAGTTAAGGACGGCTGCACGCAAGCGTTCTGTGGCATTTGGAAGAGAAAAATGGCGTGGACTGGGCAGAGAGCACGCTGTGAGTCGGTGTAGACAGAGACTCCTTGCTGATCGCGAAAGTCACCTTTCTCTTTGCTTTTATGGCTTTTCCAGTGTTCTTACTCCAAAGAATGCCAAGAACACGTTGTGCTTTTGTTAGATAAATCTACCAGGCAGGGATATGTTACATGTAATGACAAGTCAGGGACAAATAACCAGGCAGCTGGTCCATTGCTGGAGATACACGGAGGCGATTTATTTAAATTCGCTTGATTGTTTTTCTAGTAGGGAAATGAAACATCCTTTCTATAGTGCAGGTGTTCAAGTGCTTTTTAAAACGGCTAAATATTTAAAGTGACAGTCAGGTTAAGGTGAAGAAGGTTATATGAGAATGCATACCGAGGCAGGGGTTTCTGAGCATCCTAAATATAACTCTGTGGTTCTTGATAAAGGCTGAGAGTATGTGTGAGTAAATATGAAAATAGAATTAGTCTTATTACACCTTGTATTGCTCTGTCTGCGTTAGCACTGCCCAATGCTTCCTCCTGTGATACAGCCTCTGGCTATAGATCATTGGTTTTTATATGCTTCTAATCTTTCTAAATTGTTCATGTAGCGTGAGACTGGTTTGAGGATCTCCCTCCTGTAAGGCAGTGCTGTGGCCCAAGGGGCTCATCTGTAAATGCCTGGCTGTTTGGTTGAGTGTCCAAACTGGAAACAAGTCCTCAGATGCAGGTTTCCAGGCTCTGACTCTATTTGCAGTCTTTTCTTCTACCTTGGTGCTCCCTGGTAAGGCAGCCTCTGAGTCAATTCCGCTGTCTGCTGTCCTGTGGCTGATCTTCAGTTATAATTGGGTTCCCTTAAGAGGTGATGTGTCTCCCATACTGAAATATTCATCCCTCAGGTACGGCAATCAGGTATTTTCCTTTCTACCTTGCACATAATGACTGTGAAATTCCTTCCACGAGCACATAAAGGTTTCGTTTTGTTCTGTTTCTAATTTTGGGATGATAAGCCTCCAATGCACCACCACCCACCAGAAAAAGAGCACATCGTGACTGACAAGGTGAGGTCTTTGTTTGGTTGTATTTCAAATCTTTCGCTTTCTGAAATCCCTAACACTTTGGCTATAAATCACTAAAAGGTAGATGTTCACTGAAATGAATTTTGCATGAAATGTCAGCCAGAGTCTAAGGGACGGCTACAATATTTATGACTGGTGCTATTTCTTAGGGGAGGTAAGAGAAAAGGAAGCCAATATAGTTTAGCTTAGTACTTGGGACTGAGAAGAAAAGAAGAGGGAAGGAAGGAGGGAGGAAGGGAGGGAGAGAGGGAGAATGGGAAAGGGAGGAAGGGAGGGAGGGAAGGGTAGGGGAGAGAGAGAGTGCAAAAATCTTTCACTGGGTTGCTTTGTTTCTGCCATTTTCAGTGCAAATAAAACCTACTTTTGTCAAAACAAATGGTTCTGGAGTATTTATCCATATGGATAAAGTATGAGTTAGAAGAATGTGGGCAGCTGTATAATGGAAATAAGTAAACCTGAAACTACTCTGGGAATGTAGTTGTTAATAAGAGATTGTTTTATTGCCTCATTTTGAAAGACTATTTAGTCTTCATCACCACTTGCAGTTTGCCTTGGAAACCAAACTGCTGTGTTAATTTGGGGGAGGAAATGTTGTAGAGTGTCTCAGTTACTCCTCTTACTTCTGGGACAAAATACCCAACACGCAAAATTAAGAAAGGAAAGGCTTATTTAGATCACAGTTAGTGGAGGGTTCAGTTTATACTCAGCTGGCTGCAAGGCAGAGAGGCACATGGCAGAGGGCAGCCATCACGGTGGCAGAAAACAGCAAGGAGCAAAGGGAGGAGCAGTGGATGTGGCAAAGGCAAGCGTCTTTCCTTTCCTTTTATTGTAATGCAGATTATCTGCCCCAAGGCAGGTGTAGCACTCACACCCATACTCCCAGCATTGGATCAAGTATTAATCACAAACTCTAGAAGCTGCCCCAATGACTGCATAAAGCTTTTGGGGGTACAACCAGACACAAACCATAGCATTCTACCCCTGTGCCTCCCAAAGATTCATGCACATCCCTTCATGCAAAAGGCATTTTAGTCCATCTCTTAAGAGTTGCTAAAGTCCTACAGTTTTAGCATTGTTGAAAAGTGTAAATCCCAAGTCTCCTCCAAGATCTAAGGCAAACTCCTAGCTGTGAGCCTCTGTAAAAATGAAAAGTTAAACACTTCCAACATTCAAAGGCATAAGATAACATTATCATTCCAAAAGGCACAAGCAGTAGGACACAAAGCATTGGGACCAAAGCAAGTCCAAAATCCAGAAGGGCAAAGAATAAGTCCTGTAGTTCCATGTGGAACATCTGAAGCAATCTGTGGCAAATTGTGAGCTCCACATGATTCTACCTCTATGGCTCTGCTGCTGGCTATAGCTCCCAAGGCTTCTCTCTTGGGCTGGCTTTTCTCCCTCCTTGCAGCTTTCCTCAGATGGTCCACCTTCCTGGCTTTTCCAAATTGCTGGGGTTTTTACTGAATGTAAAGCTTCTCACTCCATGCTTCACATATTTCCCTCTCACGGGCACTGTGCCTGGTGTCCCAGGCCTTCTTCTGAAATTTAAATGGAAGCCTTCTTAACCTTAGAACTCCTGTGTTCTGCATGTATTTAAAACCAACACATGTAGATGATGCCAAGATCTGCTGCCAGCTGGAGCAGTAGCCAGGTTTTCCTCCTTCTTGGCTGTAGGGGTCAAGTGTCTGGATTGCTGAGCACTCTGACCTGAATTCCAAGGAATAACTTCTCTGTGACACCATCATTGTGGAACCTAGTGTGGCTGTCACTGCCATTCTGGAACATAGGGCTCTGCAACTTTCTGCTCAAAACAAAGTCACTTTTGCAGTTTTGATGCTGCAAAGGGTGGAGACCTGCTGCTTCCTGCGATGCCCTCAGACCATCTTTTCCATTCTCTTTCCTTCTCAGCAGAGGAGATACTCTCAGCTCTATCTCAGCCCACAACTTTATTGGAGCTTCCTTGCTGGCTAAACTCACATTTTAAATCACTGTACTGAGTTCTTTGCTCTTGACTCTCAACATAAATCTGACAAAAAGTCCTCAACAACAGCCATGTCACTGCCTCAACATTTGAATGCCTTGAAATTTTTTTTTGACACATTAACCAGTCTACTGTGCTTAATATTAGTCTCAGGCAAAGTCTCTGGACACAAGAAAAATGCAGACAAACTTTCTGCTAAGCCATAACACACATCATCTGGAGTCCAAAAACCAATGCAGTCCTTCTTCCCAGCAGAAACCACCCCAGCTCAGTCTTTACAGGCAGGATTTCTATCAGTCTTCTGGTCTTCTGAGCTATGACCAGAATCTCCCATACAGAACAGCCAAAGGCATTCCAGCTCTTCTCTTGTAGGGTACATCTCCAAACCTTTCCTATCTCTTCTCATAAGCCATTCCTAAAAGCTCTTAATCCACATGGTCAGGTATATAGTCACAGCAATGACACCAGTTCTTGATAACAAATTCTGTCTTATTCGTCTGTTGTTGCTGAGACAAAATACCCAACACCCCAAATTAAGGAAGGAAAGGTTTCTTTAGCTTACAGTTAGTGGAAGTTTCAGTCTGTACTTGGCTGGCTCCAAAGCAGAAGGCATATGGCAGAGGGCAGCCATCATGGTGGTAGAAAAGAGCAGAGAGCAAAGGCAAGCCTCTCTCCTTTCCTTATGTAGTATGCAGATTCCCCACCCCAGGGTGGGTGTAGCGCTCACACCCGTGCTCCCAGACTTGGATCAAGAATTAATTGCAAACTCTTGAAGCTGCCCCAATAACTGTACATGACTTTGGAACGACAACCAGACACAAACCACAATACAGTGCTGATGCAACCTCCGTGTGTTCCCCCAGCACTGAAAGCAAAATGCACAGCCAGCTCTGTGTTATCTGATGGCCTCTAAATCTAATACTAACTTGCAATTTCAATGTTTCTCCCAGTTTTTTTCCTTTCTAACTGGGTTCTTGTCACATGGCCTCTTGAATATTAGTTTCCCCCTCTTTGGGACAAAATACCAGACACCCACAATTTAAAGGAAGAGAGCTTTCATTTGGCTCACTATTCAGTAATTTAGTCTATGGCTAGCTGGCTCCAAACCAGAGATATCACAGGGGGAAAGACCTGGAGGAAGGAAGCTGCTTTCTTCATGGTAGCCAGGGAGTAGAGAGAAGAGTCTGGGAACTCCAAAGGCATGCCTCCAGCCACATGGTGTGCTTCCAGGCACATGCCTCTCTGGACCAGTCTCCACCTCCTTGCAGCACATTAAGCTATGAGCTCATCAATGGATGAAGCGACTGACAAACATAGTGTCCCCATGATCCATCCGGTCGTCTTCCAAAATGCCCCCTCTGAATACATGGGACTTTGCAGACTATTCTAGATCTAACCCAGAGCATTCCTGGGTTGGAATTTTGATATAGATTGTACTGAGGCTGTAGTCTGGTGTCTTCGCTTAAGAATTCTCTGCTTATGGAACATTCTCTTCCCTTTTGTCTGCTCAAGTAGCTCAAGTTTATTTAAAAAAGCTTCGTTATTTAAATAATTCACATACATAAATTTACCAGTTTAAGTGTATACCTTCAGGGTTTTGGTCTATAAGAGTTGTACTACAATCACTATAATTTATATTTGGGGAGCTATGGATTTAGCTCAGTGGTAGAATGCTTGCTTAGCAAGATGGAAGCCTTGGGTTTGGTCCTTAGCACCAAACCCAAAAAATAACACTAAAAAAAAAAACCCCACCAAAAATCCCTTAAATTTGCAGTATTTAAATCATCTACAAAAGAAACTATATATCTATTAATAATCTATGTCTAGATATAGCTATATCTAGATACATATATACATTGTATACATCTGTATACATTTGCTTATTTAGAATATTTTTATATACCTATTTTATATATATTATTTAGAATATTTTATATACCTCATTTTTTCACTGAGCAGAATCTTTTCAAGGTCTTTCAAAGTTTTAGCATGTATCAGCACTTCATTTTATTGCCAAATAATATTTTATTGTATGAACATATCACTTACCCACTTAGAAGAGATGGACATCTGGTTTATATCTACCTCTTGGCTATCATGAATAATACTGCTGTAAATATTTGTGTGCATGTTTTTATGTAGTTATATTGTTATCCTAAGTATATACCTTAGGGTGAAATTCCTGCATAAGATGATATCTTTGGTTAATCATTTGAGAAATTTCTAGACTGTCAAAACATCTATACCATTCTCTAGTGGTGAATGGGATTCTCAATTATTCTACTCATATCACTGTAGTCTATTATTGTTTTAAAAACTTCTTCGGTAAACTTTATATATATGATGGTGTGTAGAAAACATCCAACGGGCATTCTTCTTCATGTTGTGAAAGAGCCATTTGTTGTGATTATTCTTTATTGAATTGTCCTGGCACCCTCATTTAAGGTCAGCTGACCATCATTGTGTGCTCTTTTTTCTGGGCTCTTAATTTTATTCCATAGTAGACTATATGAGTATCTTTATACCAATAGCATAATGCTTTGATTACTGTAATTAGCAGAAGATTTAAAATTGGGAGGCATAAGTCTTTCCAATCTGTCTTGTGCTTCAAGATTGTTATGGCTATTCTGGGTCATTTGCACTTCTTTATGAATTTTAGGATCAGTTGTTAATTTCTGCCATGAAGCCAGTTGGGATTTGTACAGAAATTGTGTTGGGCCTAAAGGCCACTTTGGAGACTATTATACTATGTTAACAACCTTATGTCTTCTGATCTATGGACACAGGATGTCTTTCCATATGCTTTGGTCAAAATTTCTTTCCAGAATGTTTTGTAGCTATCAGAATTTAAATTTACTTTTTAAATTAAATTTATTCATAAGTGTTTTTGCTGTTCCTATAAATGGAGTCTGCTTTCTTAATTTCAGCTTCTGTTGTTTATTATATCATATATAAATACAATTAATTTTTGTGTGTTGATCTCATATCTTGTATTTCTATTGAACTTCATTAATTTTAATAGTATTTTGGTAGATTTAGTAGATTTTAGTAGTAATTTTAGTAGATTTTATAGAACTTATTTACAACATTATGTGCTTTGTGAACAGAGATGGTTTTACCTCTTTTTTATACTATGAATGGATTTCATTTCACTTTATTGCCTATTGTCCTGCTTAATCTTCAGTACAAGTGTTTACTAGAAATAGAGTGTGAACATCCTAGTCTTGTTTCTAAGGCTTTTCTTAGAGGAAAAGCATCTAGTCTTTCACGACTAATTGTGCTTTAGTTCTGAATATTTTGTAGATGCCTTTCATTGGGTTTAGGAAGTTTCTTTTTTAATTCCTAATTTGAGTGCTTTTTTTTCCTTCCATGATTGAAACATGTTGAATTTTGTCAATATTCATTCTCTCTCTCTCTCTCTCTCTCTCTCTCTCTCTCTCTCTCTCTCTCTCTCTTTTTCTTTCTTTTATGGGGGAGGGTACCAGGGATCAAACTGAGGACCTTGCGCTTGCCAGGCAAGCATTTATTCCACTGAGCTATTTCCCTGGCTCCAATACTTTTTCTTATTGAGGTAATCATGAGTTTTAGTCTATTGATGTGGAACATTGCATTCATGAGCTAAATTTCACTTCATCAATTTGTAAGACTCTTTTTATACATTGCTAGATTGGCATCATGGTTTGTATTTAGATGTTCCCCCAAAGCCTTATGTGCTCATAGGTGAGGCTTTTCAGAGATGGCTGGATCTAGGGGTGTGTGAATGAGGATAAAGGGTGTGTCATCACTAAATTAGCCTACTGATTGATTTGGATTAATTGCATAATTGTGGGTGTGGATCACAGGAAGTTCTACCCTGGCTGTGGCCCAATAGACTTAGAGACTAGAAGGAATATAAGGGGAAAAGAAAGCATGCAGGCTCACTGCTTGCTGCTTCTTGCCTAACATGCCATGGACTGACTCTCTTCTGCCAAAGCTCTTTGCCATGCTGTCCTGCCTTGGAGTCAGTTGACTATGTACTAAGGCCTCTATAAACTGTGAGTTGAAGAAGCTTTTCTTCAGTAGTTTTGTTTATTATGAATTTGTCTCAGTAATAAGAGAAGGATCTAAGACAGTATTTGCTCTGGTACCTGGGCAATTTTGGTTTCATAGACTGAGCTGGGAAATATTTCCTGCCATTATATTTTTCAGAAGAGTTTGCAAAAAGTTGGTGTAAGTATTTCTTCAAATGTTTAATTTAATCCATCAATAAAGCCAGAAAAATCTAGATAATTCTTTGTGGTTTGCAAATTAGATTTAAGTTTTTCAATTTCTTGAGAAAGTTTCAGGAATTTTTGTCTTTCTAAAAATTTGTCTATTTTTACTGGTCGTTTTCTTATAGTCCTTTTAATTTTGTCAGTAATAGGGCCGGCCAAATAGCTCAGTGGATTAAAGCACCTGTAAGCAGACCCAGGGGTGGGGGGTTTGATGTCCAGGCCTGCGGTGCCAGCCCCACCCCCAGGGCATGCTGAGATGGCAATTGAGACAGGGTATGGTGGCTCCCACCTGAAATCCCAGTTCTTGGGAGAGTGTAAACAAGTGGATCACTATAAGTCTGATCTAGTAGTGAGACCCTAAACACCCTGTAGATCCTTCCTTAAAAAAAAAAAGTCAGTAATAATTTTTCTTTATTCCTCTTTTTAATAATTTAACACTTTATTTTCTGTCTTGATTTGTTTAGCTAATTTTTAAAATCAATTTTGCTAATATTAAAAAAACTAATTTTGGTATTATTCATTTAATTTTTTAAATTTTTATATATTTGGTACAGGATCTCACTACACAAATCAGACTGGTAGTGATCCTCTTGTTTTCAGCCTCCCCAGTTCTGGGATTACAGTCATGCACCACCATGCCTGGACTTGGTGGCTGACTCAGTGCACCCAGGTCCAGGGCTGGTGTGACATGTGGTGCCAGGGATTGAACCCCAGTCCCTGTACTTCCCTAAGCAGGTGCTTAGTCCACTGAGCTATCTCACTGGCCCATCACTGATTTTTTAAATTATTTCTCCACTCTATTTTATTTCTTTCCATACTAGTCTTTGTTAGTGAATTCAACCTATTTGATTTGGGATTAGTTTACTCTAGTTTTGATTTCTTGACATGGAAATTTAGGTTGTTGATTTTTCTTATTGAATTTTTTAATTAAATACAGTCTCCTACAGCTATATATTGCAATAGTAAGTTGTATTTTTATTTTAATTCATTTCAAAATGCTTTCTTATTTTCTTCATAGTTCTGTTTCATTAAGGTTTTAGGATGTGGATTTAAAATTTTACATATTTATGAATTTTATTTTTGTTGTTGTCTTATTTGGTTCAATTACAGTTGGAGAAGGTACTTGGTGCAATTTTTGCCTTTTTAAATTTATTGCTTGTGCCAGATATATTTGTCACTAATGTGGAGTCCGGTGATATTGGGTATAGTGCTATATGCATCTATTGGCCTTGTTGCTTCGTAATGATTTTCAAATCTTTCACACTCACGTTGCTCTTCAGATCCATTATTAGAAGTGGGACATTGACATCTCTGTTACTGTTTAGTTGTTTCTCCTCTGTGGTACCATAGGTTGAACCCAGGGCCTTTGCATTGAGCTACATTCTTAACCAATTTTTATATTTTATTTTGAAAGAGGGTCTTACTAAATTGCCAAGTTCCCTAGGAGGACCTTGAACTTGGGATCCTCTTGTCACAGCCTCCCAGAATGCTTGAGTTGCAGACATTCACCAGCCCCCTTGTTATATTTTCTCATTTCTGTTAAATTTTGCTTCATTTATTTTTGGTCTCTATTGTTATGGCACTTGTTTACAAATGTCATGGCTTTATGCTAAATTAACTCTTGTCACTATGAAATGCTATTCTTTGTCTTTAGTTAAATTGTGTTGTAAAGTCTACCTCGTATAACATTAGTATACTTGCTTCAACTCTCTTAGAGCTTGTTTGCATGGAATCTCTTTTTCCGTCACTCTGCTTTCTTCCTATTTATAACTTTGAATTTGAAATATGTGTCCTATAAACATATATAGTTAAATTAAAAAATTCAGTGACACTATCTACCCTTTGATTACTTTGTTGAATCCAATTAATTTTAATTCTACTGTTGTGGTTTGTGTCTGGTTGTACCCTCAGAGCCTCATGAAGTCATGGGGCGGTCTCTGGAGTTTGTGATTGATTATTGTGGGTGTGGGTGTTGCACCTGCCCTGGGCAGGTAATCAGAATTATGATGTGAAGAAGGGAGAAAGGCTTACTAGCTGCCTGAGCTACCGCCCCTCCCTGTGCTCTCTGCTCTTTGGTCTTTGTCGCTGCCATGGATGGCTGCTCTGTGCCATGAGCTACTCTGCCTGGGAGCCAGCTGAGTATGCATTGAAACATCTATTAAATGTGAGCTAAATAAACCTTTCCTTCCTTTATTCTGGGTTATCATGCATTTTGTATCATCAATAAGAGAAAAGTAAGGGGCCGGGGAGATAGCTCAGTAGAATAAGCTCTTTCCTGGCAAGTGCAAGGGTCTGAATTCAATTCCTGGTTCCACCAGAGAGAGAGAGAGAGAGAGAGAGAGAGAGAGAGAGAGAGAGAGAGAGAGA
>NDGN011332706.1:0-12519 GCA_002564285.1 Tympanoctomys barrerae | reverse complement strand
TTTTTGGTGTTTTTTCATGATCATGCTGGGGTCCTGAGCGCTCAGGGAGGTCACAGAAGCAGAGTGCTGTTCTCAGCAAGTCATACCAAGGCCATGCAGTGTCAGCACGGCTCCTCCCTGTCATGTTAAGCTTGGTCCAGAGCTGAGGCAGTGGTGGTTCCGTGTCTCTAGGGCAAAGTGACTTGAAGGCTGTATGTGCTCATCACAGTTAGGTGTAGCTTGGCGCCTGGAGTCTGTAGTGTGGTGATCCTGTTCACCAGCGAAAACTCCCACAAGAAAGTAAGTCATAAAGGGAAGCATTTGAATTCTGGATTCAGCAAGCCCAATTCAGCTTCTAAGCTTTTGGGCTCCATTTGCTTTGGGAGAGACCGGCTCAGATTCCTTTCAATGTCCCCAGTATCCAGTTAAAGGCTGGCTACCGAATGCATAATTGGAATTTTTTCTTTTGAAAATATATTTTTATTGAGATGAAAAGCACATAAGATTAACTGTTTTATGGTACATAATTCAGTGGCATTTACTACATGTATAGTGTTGTGTACCCACTGCCTGTATCTAGTTCCAGAACATTCTCATCACCACAAAAGAAAGTACGGTACTCATTACCAGTTACTCCCACCAACCCCAGTAACTACCAGTCTGCTTTCTGTCTCTATGGCTTTATTTATTCTGAATATTTCATTTAAATGAAATCATATTGCATGTGACCTTTTGTTTCTGGCATCTTTCACTTAGCATAATGCTTCTAGGGTCCTTCTACATCATAGTGGATATCATAACTTTATTCCTCTTTATGGTTATTATTTCATTTGATGCATACTACATATTTTATTTATCCATTCATCCATTAATGAACACTTGGGTTAGATCCACCTTTTGGCTATTGTCAATAACGCCGCTATGAACATTCCTGTAAGAGTGTTTGCTTGAGTATCTGATTTCAGCTCTGTAGTGTCTACTAATGCATGACCAGATTTTAAAAGGGGATGTTTTTCACAAATTCTTAGCAAGCTGATCAAACTATGGCTTTGATTATGGACCAAGACTTGTGAAGAGGGCCTTCTCTCTTGGCCCAAGTTCAAGGTAACATCTTATTAATAGATTAAATACATAAAGTTCATATATCAAGTTCACCCATGACAAGAAGCAGTCTGAACACCACAAAGCAAATCTACAGAATGGACAAAGTATCATTTCTTGCATGTGGTTTTAAAAGCATAGGATATGGGAGAATTGGTTTATTAACAATAATGTAATAAAGAAGGAACTCAGAGTTCAAGCTGAGTGCAAGCTCTACCTAAGCCAGTGTGGTGCCCGCCAAATAAAAGAATGCAAAGGTAGGTTGCATTAACAGAGGCCTAGCAACCAGAACAGAGAAGAGGACTGTCCTACCCTGCTCTATATCACCAGACCCACTGGAAGCTCAGGAGCCTCTCTTACTTGCTGGGGTTTACTCTGAGTCAAAAGAAGGTGACCAGGCTCCAAAGTGGGCCAAGTGGAAGCAGGCTGTGTCTTTGCTACCCACAGCATACAGGGCTGGTCCTGGAGGGAAGGCTTTCACCCCAGCGGAAAGCCAGCGCCCTTCCTTCTCCTTGGGGCTGAGAACACGCAGTGCACAAGGGAAAGACTCAGAACTGCATCAGCTGGGCCCAAGTGGATCCGAGAGGCAGGCCACTGCCCTAATCCTGAGAAACATTTAGCAAGAGGCATAGGACAGAGAGGCAGAGACAATGGACATGGCTGGCTTTGGTCCTATCTCCTCCTCCTACCATGTCTCTTCAAGCTCTTTTCCATCTCTTTCTCTCCTCTATCTTCCTCCTTCTGGCTGTTACCAGCACCATTCTATCCTGGGAAAAGTAGCCAAATCTTCACTAAAGTCAAAGATTTTTGTTAAATAATGAAATTAGAATTTAACTGCCTACCTTGGAAAAATCCAGGAAAATTTTTGTGTTATTACAGTAAATGAAAAAAAGCAGGATACAAAGTTACAACTCTGTCCACATGCACAGACAACCCACCAAACTCTTAATTAGTTGTTTGTGTAAATCAGGGAGAGTAAGAGTGTTCATTCTTTGTTCTACATTTTCTGGTGTCTCTCAGATGTTCTGCAGTAAAGGGGCATTATTTCAAGAATCAGACAAAAACAAAATGCTATTTAATCCTTGAGACTGGATTGAGCTGGCAGAGCTGTGGTTGCCCCAAAAGTGGGGCTGAAGCTTCTGCTGGCTACTTGATTCCCTCCGCCCCATCTTTGTCCTCAATAGATCTCCCTACTAGTCCTTGTTCCCAGCAGCCACTTGGAAATTTTTGGTAAACACCCAATTTCTGGTTTGAAAAGCCATACAAATAAGCGATTCTGGAGAAGAAAAGAAAGCAGGAGCTGGCTGTCAGGTAGAAACGATCCTAAGGGTGGAGAACCACAGGCAGACCGGCGCAGCCAACTGAGGTGGGCAGCTGGCAGCGTGGAGCGAGCCTGCTTCTGAGCCCACAGTGGGCTGCTGCCCACAGCGGGCCCTGGCCTGTAGGGCTCCAGCCCTGGCAGAGACCACAGGCAGCCTAGAGGGCATCCCAAGAAGCCAGGGGTGGCACATTCAGCCAGTAAGATCTCCAGCAGCAGCCGTTCAAGAACCCAGTTTCACTGAGCACGCCTTAGTGCTGTGCTGGGCTCCTCCCACTTAGCCCTTTGCTCTCTATACTCCCTGGCCAGGTCAGCAACATTATCCTATTTTGCCTACAAGAAAATGAAGGCTCAGAAAGTTTAAGGACGAGGCCACACTGTTTCTATATAAGAGAAGTGCTTTCAACCACTTTGACATACTGTCTCACACTTGAGCTGCCCACCTGGGGAAGGTGGACTGCCTCTGCCCTTCTTGGCCTTGATGTGGCCACACTGACCTCAGGTTATTGTGACCATGACACTATCTGTGGCTTTGGAGAAGGGACTTTCTATTCACTTCCTCACCTCTTGAGGCGGATGGGGTGCTGGAGCAGTGGCGGCACAGTGTCCACTCTTGTTGCTGCCCTGGCTCTTGTGGGCTGTTATGAGTTCTAGAAAGAAGATGGGGGTTCTGTGTCCTTCTGGATAGAGAAGAGACCCTCAAAGAAGTCACACAAGGCAGGGCACTGATCCCAGTTGAGATCCTGCTGTGGAGGGCATTGTGAGCAAGGCCTGGGTAGGACAGATGGGACTCCTCAAAGGGCTCCTCTTTGTGAGAAGAGGGGCTTTCTATCCTTCAGATTCAAAGATTGCACAAGCCCAAGGCTCTCAGATGTTGATGCGGAAGGGCCAGAGGTGGGCAGTGACCTGTCACTTTCACCACCCCAGACCCACAGAACACCTCAGGGACCTAATTTTGGATGTCCTGACACATGCCAAGAACGGAGGGAGGCTGATGTTGTAGATGAGAGGTAAAGTGCTTGCCCAGCATGCCCGAGGGCCTGAGTTCAACCCCCAGCACCATAGGAAAAAAGAAAGGAACAGCACAGGTGTCTGAGTGGCTCCTGGTGGGCCTTCTCCTGGCTTGGGCAAAGGAACCCCTGGGGGATCAGGTGCAACTCCCTCTGAACAGACTCCAGAAGCATTTTGCATCTTGTGCTCAAGAAAAGGGTGCCTAGGCTGAGCCCCGGGGACTCAGTGTAATGATCGATTCCTACCCTTAGATGGAGGTAGCCAAATGGGTAGGGGAGTGGGGTGGGTGTGGGTCTTCTGAGGCAGACACACAGGGACATGCATGTTGGAACCAAAGGAAGGACAACATCAGGGGACACATACCCAGGGTCTTTGCAAGACTGGCTTTCCTCTGCCAGCCCCAGGGTGGCCTCTAACAACCTGAGCAATAGCCAGGGTTTTGCTGATCAGTCCCAAGTACTAATTAGGACTGGTCACTGGGCACCGGGAGAGTCATGGCTGCCTCGCACGTCCTCTTGAGTAACAGGGAAGAGGCTGACAGTTTGTGGGCTCTGTGTAACCACTGAGCTTCCTGATACTTTATGTTTTCTTTCTAGAGCACTCTGTCCCTTCCTCTTTCATGGCCAGCCTGGAGACTATGCAGCGTCCACAGCTGAGTGACCATTATTCTCTCAGCAGCAGTTTGCTTATCATCTCTCCTTCTCCTGTGCTGCCCTGGCCTTGGGGGCCCGAGAGACCCCCATGGCATTCTCCCTACCCAGCTGTCCCGGCTGAGACAACGACACTGCTCTACTCGTGGTGCACCGCCCCATCCCTCGTTCTGTATTACCCTGGACTTCTCCTGTGACACCTTTTATCATCTAGGCTCCAATTGCCCATCTCGCCCTCCCTCAAACTCAGTAAAGGCAGAGACAATGCTTATCCCTCTGTGTTCTTGGCCCTTGGCACAGTGCCTGGTGCTTAGCTACTCCTTAAACATTGCCGAGGGGATTGATGGGCCCATTCAGTTCTCTTTCCTTGACGTTCCTTGTGCTCATACCCTCCTCCTGAGCCAGTCACAGCCTTCGCTCAGATGCTGTACTCCATCCGGACTACTGAACAGCCCTGATGGGGCAGGCTGCTCATCACCTCCGATTTATTTTCCACACTACAGCCAGAGCGGCCATTCTAAGGAGGCCCACTTGTTCTCCTCAGGAGCCTTCTCTGGCTCCCCACTCGTCATGACAAGGCCACTTCTGGGAGTAGGGGGGAAAGACAGCAGATATGACGTATCAGCTAAGTCTGGTACCCTGAGAACATGCTCAGGACGAAAAGGCACAAGTATAAAAACTTGAAGGGATGTTACATAAACTAGAGATAAAAGCCTAGGGCAAGGTACGAGGGAGAAATTGTGCTAATTAGTAGGCGGGGACAAATTGAGAAACATTCTTGGACAACACGACAGCTGCTCCTCCCTCTGAAGCGGAACAACATGTATCATACTGTGTCATTAACTGGTCATGTGCTATTGTTACTGGATTCTGGAGTGCTGGAGTCTCCACATAGAGGTAATTTCTAGGTCCTTTCTGTCGCAAACAAAGAGTAGAATGAAACAAGCAAAAACTGTGGCAGCTTCACATTTCTTAGAGGTAAGAAAACTCAAAGGAAGGGGAAGAAAATGAATTGAGCTCTGCAGAGTCAGTTTAAGTTAAGTAAAAAGCAAAGAAACAATAAAAGTACAGGTAAGAGTCTACTGGGGGCTACGCGAGGACGGCATGCTAGTGTAGGGCCACCTCCTTCTCACTCCTTTTCATACTTTCCCACCCTTGCGTCACAGTCAGTCACCTCTTCAGAAGCCTGCTCCACTTTGCCCAAGGAGTCCGCACGCACCGCTCTGCCCGGTCTCGCCCCACCTACCTCTCCAGCCAGTGTCCTCTCTAGCACTCTCTTCCTACCTTGCTGTCCCCCATCCTCTTTACTACAGGCTCCTGTAGGACAAAGGCCATATTTAATTTATCTTGGTATCTCCAGGCACTCAGTACGGGACTTGTTATAGTAAACAATAAATATTTGTTGAATGGATGAATGAATCAGAGGATTAAGGGAATTAATGAATTTTTAAAAACCAATGATTTCATAATAGATAAGGCAAAATAATCCCCGATGCCTATCTCTGTCTCCAGGAGTCAAGAGCAGCACTAACCAGGTGGGCTTTTGGCCAGACCCTAACAACATATAAATGATCTTCCAACGCAGTCAGAGTAGGACAGGGCATGGATTCCAAGGCCATGTGGGTAATGTTCGGCTCTGTCCATTACTAGCTGCGTGAGCTTGGGCAAGTGATGCAACCTCCCTGTGCCTTATCCTTGTCGTCTGTAAATCGGGAATAGTAATAGTATTTATCTCACAGGGTAATTATGAGAATCAAATGTACATGTCTGTAGTTGAATATATGCACATTTGGTATATAGACATACAGATCTACATATACATTTACATATCTATTGTGCTGTTTAAGTGCCAGTTTAGTTGTCACCATTGCTGTTAATGAAGACAGTCCTCCTAATCCACCCCTTCTCGTCAACTTCTCTTTTTCTCTTCTTATCACTGTCTACCTAATGGTGGAATTGAGACATTCACTGGTATTAAGCAATCAGCATAAAGTGGAGAGGATCAGGCTGTGGTTTCTTGGCCTGTGTTTATTTCTCCCTGGTCAAACAAGATGAATAAAAACAATCAAAAAAGGACCTGGGAAAAGACTGTATCCCACAGGGAAGAAGAAAATCATTCTGAGAGTTGAGATGAAATGACTTTCTATAAGAAACAGAATGAAACTCAAAGTCATCACCACATCAAAGTGGTGGCGACTAGCTGCGTGCTCCCAGCTGGGCAAGAGATATGAATAGGCTGTTCATAGAGTAGTGCAAACAGCTCGCAAACCATGTGAAAGGATGCTTGGTCTTACCCATAGGAGAAATGCAGAAACCACAATTGCATTGAGGCATGATTTTCATCTATCAGATTGGCAAAAATCCAAGCATTTGATATCAAGGATTTGTGAGGTTTTCGAGATCTGGCTTTCAGGGACTCACACGTCACTCGCTTTCAGCAGTGTTCTTCAGCCAAGGTTTCCCCCTTCAGCCCAGTGGTGCCCTGACTTACACCTGCTCACTCTCTTGTCTCCAGGTCAGCACAAACTGCCTGGTGACCTCAGGAAGCCACGTCAGTCTTTAGTTTCCTCATCTGAAAGGTGGACAGTAATAGAGACTAATGAGAAGCAGCCAGGGCATTGTAACAAGAGGTACATTTTATTGTCTTTGGTAATTTGATATATATGAGCTTAAATATGTGTGTGGCTTATCTGAGATCTCTATATATAATTACAGACTTGAGTTTTACTTTTTAGCCATTAGAGACAATAGAGGAAAGAAAAGGAATGCATAGCAAAGAAGAAAATAAAGCAATAAGGAATAAAAAAAGGCCGTATTCATTACAAAAAAATAGTATAAATTAAATGATGTAATTAAACTATGCTATTAATGGCAAAGATTCTCATGTTCACTCTCATGATTGTTTTAAAAATCTTTTGTTTATTTATTTATTTGGTACAGGATCTCCATATGCAACTTGGACTCGGTGATTATCCTGTCTCAGCCTCCCCAGTGCTGGGATTACAGGAGTGTGCCACCATGCCCAGTTTCAGTGTCTGGCATGGTGTACCCAGGGTACTGGGATCGGCCCAGCACACAGTACTGGGCGTTAAACCCAGGTCCTCGTGCTTGCCAGGCCGGCACTCAGACTGTTGATCTATCTCCTCAGCCCCACCTTCATGTTTAAAAACAACTACACAATATGTTGTTAATCAGAAATACTTAAAATTGTGGATATTAACTTATTACAAATATATTCTTTCACTCTCTGTGTTGATTTTTACTCTGTTGACAGTCTCTTTGCTACCCAAAATGTTTCAATTTCATATAGTTTACTTCAGTTTATTTTTTTTTACTAGTTATGCTTATGGTGTCATCAATTAGTGCTAATCTCAGTATCACAAAGTGTCTTGCCAATACTTTTTAATTTAATATTTTATATTCATAATTATAGCGTATATAATAAGAAAAACAACATGGAATATCTAAAAGCATTAAAATATACATGTAAAAAGGAGAGACAAAAGAGTCTTAAAAGAAATTGTAGAAAAGTAATATAGAACAGAAAAGACCTTTTTTTTTCTGTACTGGTAGTTGAACTCAGGACCTCATACTTGCCAGGCAGGCTTTGTGCCACAGAGCTACATCCTCAGCCCAAAAATATCTTTTACAATATAGCCCAAAACTCAAAAGTTGGGGCTGGTGAGATAGCTCAGCAATCTAAAGCACCCGCTTAGGCAAGCTCAGGCAGGTGCAGGGGACCACAGTTTAGTACCCCCAGCTTTCATGGTGGGCTGAGTCAGCCCCCCCCAAAAAAAAGAAAGAAAGAAAGAAAGAAAATCATAAAAGGAAACACTAATAAACAACAGGAAATAAAATATTTTATACTAAACATATTTTTAAACACTAAGTGAAAGTCTAAAGATAAATGACAAACTGGGAAAAATCATTTTAAATTCAAGTGACAGAGGGATAGATTATCTTCCTAGAATATAAAAAAGTGGTAGGCATGACTAAGAGTAACATCAAGCAGAAAAATGACTACAGGTTATAATAGAAAAGGAGGGGCCGGGGAGATGGCTCAGTGGAATAAGTGCTTCCCTGGCAAGCGCAAGGGCCTGAGTTCAATCCCTGGTTCTGTAAAAAAATAATAATAATAATAATCGAAAAGAAAATGTAAGCATATCTTTAATGATTTCTTTGTTATGAAAATATGCAAAACAAGAGAAATGCAAATTAAAACTACATAGAGACAAGATATTTCACCTACCAAGCAAATATCTAAAAGCTGGGTATCACAGTGTCGGTAAGGCAATAGGAAACAACCCTTATACACTGCTAAGGAAAGGAAAAATTGGAATGACCCCAAGGAGGGAAAACTTACCAGTAGTTGCCAAATCTACAAATGCATAATCCTTTGAGCCCTGATTTTTTTCAGTATCAGGGATCAAACTCAGTCAGAACCTTATGCTTACCAGGCAAGCATTTAAGCCAGTGAGTGGGGGCCTGCCCATTAGCTCAGGTATTTAAGTGCCTGCTGAAACAAAGCAGTCAGGCTCAGGATGCTGTGGTTCCATCCTCTCATCCTCAAGCCAAAGCAGACCTGCCCTGAAGGCTTCTTGAGCGCCCCCCGCAAAAAAACAAAATAAAATAAATTTTAAAAATAAGCCAATGAGCTCTCACCAGCCCAAATGTTGGTGCGCCCTGATTTTTTTTTTTTTTGCAAATGCACAATTCTTTTGATGAAGTGATATCATTTATGTGAATTTTTCCTACATGTATTTGCCCCCTGAGCAAAAAGTATATATAAACTTATTCATTGAAGCATGGTTTGCATTGGTTAAAAAAAAAAATTTAAAACCCAAATGTCCAGCAATAAGTGATTTGTTAAATATAATCATAGTAATCTGTGCAATGGTATTTTATGCAGTCCGTAAAAAGAATGAGGAAGCTTCTAATGTACTGATTTGGAAAAGTCCCAAACTACACAGGTAAGTGATAAATTCCAAGATCAGTATACACAATATGCTACATTTTGTGTTTAAAATGAAAGTGGAAACATTGCTTTTGCACAAATACATTAAAATATACACAAGAAACTAATAAAACTGTTTTCCAGTGAGAAAAAAGAGAAAAAGGATAAGAGGAAGAATGGAGACTGGGCAGATGAATGAGAGGAGGTGGAAGGTAACATTTCTCCGGACTTTATTCCTGTATTGGGAATGTTTGAACTGTGGAAATATGTGGCTCATTTAGAATTTTAAAGGAAAGAGTCAAGTGACATTGGAAGTTTGCATGAAGCCAGACAAAGCTAAGTTATGAAAGCAAATGAAACAAAGTAAGGCACAACAACAGTGACAAATAATTAAAATTGTGGCTAAAAGTGTTAAATGAGACAAAAGTGGGGCAAGTTTTACTGATAAAATATGTAATTCACAGTGCATGAGGAAGACTTCATATATTAAAAAATATAGTATTAAAATAGACAAAATAGCCCAAGGTGATTATATTTCTTACATATCACAAACATGCCCTACTAAAACGGGATGAAATAAAGCTGGATTAATATAAATGAAAAAATAGTGGAAGATGCATCACTATCAACGTGGTGGAGTATGCAGGCTAAAAATAAGTATGGATATACATTATCTTACAATATTATATCTATATATGACATATATGTTATACATGTAAATAGTAAAACTATTTACAAAAGGAAGAGCCCATTTAAGCATTTTTCCTTTTAGAACCCAAATTATCTTCCTAGAAGATTAAAAAAAAAGTCCAAATGCCCATCAGCCAAGGAATGGGTAGATGCAGTGTTTTTTACAAATTTAATTATTTTATTATTTATTTATTTGGTACAAGGTCTCGCTACCCAGATCAGACTCATAGTGATCCTCCTGTCTCGGCTTCCCTGGTGCTGGGATTACAGATGTGCACTACCATGCCTGGTTTCAGGGTGGGCACGGCACGCCCATGGCTCTGGGCTTGGCAAGGCATGTGGTACTGAGGAGAGAACCTCGGTCCTTGTACTTGCCAGGCAGATGCTCAGTCCCCTGAGCTATCTCCCCAGCCAAGATATGGTATTTTTCTACACTGGAGTATTACACAGCTATAAAGAAAGATAAACTCGAGACTGTGATAGAGTAATTGATGCAGTCGGAGACCATCCTCACAAGTGAAATAAATCAGACTTGCATGTCCAATATTGCGCTGTTTCCCTGTGTAAGAAACTGAAAGCGTAAATAAGATCCAAAATGTTCAATAGCTCTTGTGAAATGGGAAGAAGCTATTCAAAAGGAAAGAAACTGGGATGGGGAAAGGGGAAAAAAGGAAGGAAAAGAAATACATATATGATAGTTACGCTACTAATTACTATTATTATACTACTAATTACTGTTATTATATTGCCTGCTTTTTTCTAATTTTTTTTCTTTTTGGTATCAGGGATTGAACTCAGGACCTTGCGCTTACCAGGCAGGTGCTTATGCCACTGAGCTATCTCCCCAGCCCACTATTAGTACATTGAAAAGAAATGTCCATGCCTATATTCCTTAAGTTTTTATGCCTATATCTTATAATACAAACAATTACTTTAATAATACATAATGTACATACCATTGTAACTCTCCTGCAATCTTTTTCAAATTTTGTGTCATTGCTTTTATTGTGTCTTTTTCTTTACTTTTAATTTTAGTACAGGGTCTACAGGGTCTCACTACGTAGATCGGACTCATAGTGACCCACCTGTATTCAGCCTCCCAAGCGCTGGGATTACAGGTGTGCACCACCACGCCAGTCTCAGTCAGCAGTCTCCGCATTCCCTGGGGGCAGCTGAGGCACACCAGGGATCAAACCCGGCCGCTGTGTCTGCCTAAGCAGGTGCTTTAATCAGCTGAGCTATTTGGCTGGACATGTTTTTTCCTTTAAAATAAAGATTAAAAAAATAAAATAAAATAAAGTCACTTTTAAAAATCCATGGAATACACAAAAAATAAATTTAAAAATAAAATATATGCAAACTGCTGACTTGAATCCTTCTGTACAGATCTTAGTGTAACCCTTTCCTCTCATATATACACTTCTTTTTTTTCTAGTGTTACTAGGGATTGAATCCAGGGTTTTTGCACCTAGATACATCTCCAACTCCTTTTTAAAATTTTGATACAAGGCCTTTCTAAATTGCCCAGAGTGAGCTTCAGCTTGTAACCTGTTATGTTTTCTTGCTTTTTTTTTTCGGAACCGGGATTGAACTCAGGCCCTTGCGCTTGCCAGGGAAGCACTTATTCAACTGAGCCACCTCCCCCGGCCCCCTATTATGGTTTTTATCTAGACAACTCCCCAAAGCCTCATTGAGTAACAGGTGGAGCTTTTGGAAGCTGGCTGGATCTAGGGTGTGTGATGCCAGGATTGATTCACTGAGTGATGATAGGATTAAGGGTGCCCTGCCCTCAGGCATAAGCAGAGGGCTAAAATAAAAGGGACAGAAAGAGGGCAGCTGTTGCCCCTGCTTGTGGCTCACTGCCTCTGCGCTGCCTCACTGCCTTGCTGCCTTCAGCCCACCATGAGCTGTTTCTCTGCTGTGGTACCCTCTGCCAGCCACCCTGCCTTGGAACCAGCCAGCTATTAATTGAAACCCCTACTAACTGGGCCAAATGAAACTTTCCTCCTTTAACTTAGGGGGTCAAGTGCTTTGTCTCAGCAATGAGAAAGGTAATTCAGACAGAATCTTTCCACCTCAGCCTCCTAGAGTGCTGGGCTTACAAGTGCACCCCACCAGGCCCTGCTTGCTTTTTTTTTTTTTCTCTCAGTACTGGAGATTGAACCAGATCCCTATGCATGCCAGGCAAGCATCCTACTACTATGATCTACCCCTGAGCCCTTCTAAATTTGATTTTGAAATTGCCCAGGCTAGGCTCAAACTTGTGATCCTTCTGTTGAAGGATCTTTTTCCACTTACTCGCTCTTCCAGCCCAGCACCACCATGATTATGTACCAGGACCTCATCAGTCACCAGGAGATTTTCTGAGACATTTGCAAGCTGGGAGATCTTGGGTGGGCTGTGTCTGGAGATGGTGGTCGAGAAGGTCAGTTGGACAGATGGTAACTTTGATGACTGGATTGCTAGTAGAACAGCCTCTTCTGAAGGCCTTGAGGATAAGCATTCTGAAAGCACTGTGATCACTGGTCCTCACGAAGCTTCACTTGTGGGAAATCAGTTTCACAAAAAGTACATAAGTATATCAAAGATTACATAAAACTGAGGCTGGGGAAGTAGCTCAGTTAAAAATAAAGATTAAATACATTTTTTAAAAAAGATTCCATGAAATCAAAGAAAAACTGGAAGAACAGATCAGAAAGAGTAAAATTTTTATAACTTCTTTTGCTAGCTTATGTTTAAATTTTTAAAAAATATTTTATGTATTTAGTACAGGATCTACAGGGTCTCACTATGTAGATTGGACTCATAGTGATCCT
>NDGN011332680.1:0-20433 GCA_002564285.1 Tympanoctomys barrerae | reverse complement strand
CAAACTTTTCTTCTCACCTACCACTGCTCTCCCTTTGAAGTCTCCTCATCAGTATTTAAGCCTTGCCCTCCGACACCTCTCACTTTCCCTCCTGCCCACCTCATTGCAGAACAACCACAAATGATAAACTGCCACAATATGTACGGGAAATAGGCAAAGATGACAGTGTACCTGTAAGGATTTTCATATATAGTTGTTATGAATGCTAATATCACCAGAAACAATTCTTTTGGCAAAAAATAAGATATTTACTAGATAACAGAAGAAGTACATACTAGCAGTAAACATTTAAGCTGAAAATTAATCATGGGCAGGCAATATCTTACTACAAACTTTTACATAAGCCAGAAACTGTCTTCATTTCTCCAGGTCCCAATCTGAAGTATGCCCTCAAAGCAGAGAGAAAAAGGATGAGGCCATATATATATTTTAAAAAGACATTAATAAACACGATATAGATAAATAGATGCTGGTAGATACAGATATAGATAGATATAGAGATGGATATATAAATACACATAGGAGAAGGGAAAGCAAGGCAACAGGAGATCTCCAGGACCCCCAGGTCTTCCACGGCAGAGCAATGGGTTACCAAGGGAGAAGAACACAAATACCATGTAGCATAAATCTAAGAAAAGTTCATAGAAGTGATAAAGAAAACGGAGGATCTCAAAAAGGAAATGTACCAAAAGTTCACAGCCATTTCCCTCAATGTGTCCATGGTGAATTTTGGGAAAACAGGTTAAAAAAATGAACTAACCAAAAAAGTTCAGAATTTGAATGGCAGATTGAACAAGTATATGAACCCTTCAAAAATGTCAGAGAGAAATATGCCTGAAGCAAACAACAGCATAGAGTTCATATAGTACAGAAATGATACATGTGAAGACAAGATATCTGCTATTAAGGAAAAATAGTGAATTTCAACAAGGAGCTTGAGGAAGCCAAATGAAAATAAGAGAGCAAGGGAAAACTGCCCAGCAACTACTAGGTGACAAAAAGACCAGGCTAAGGCTAATAAAGCTAGAGAAAACTAGAAGATAGCACAGGTGGATTTACTAACATGCTTACAGAAATCAAAGAAAAGCATTTTCAAATTGTCTTTATAGAAAAGAATTAAATTTGGTGTTTATAAAACACCAAATATTTATAATGTAAAACAAAGCTCTCCAAGTCATATCCTTATTCAATTACAAGATATCCAGAAAAACAGAAACAAAAGAACAGAATTTTAAAAGCAACCAGGGTACAACAACAACAAAATCACATATAAGGGCAAAGCAACTGGAATCACAACAGATTTCTCTACAGAAACCCTGAAGACCAGAATAATCTGGAATGAAGTCTTTTAAGCCTTATGACCAAAACATCTTCCAACTCAGGTTAATTTACCCACAAAGTTACCCTTCAAAATATGTGGAAATTAAGATATGTCCACAAAAAAGAGCAGCTCCGAAGTTCTATATGTGCTAAACTAGCTCTAGGGAAAATACTAAAGAATATGCTTGACAGAATTAATGAATCAAACACAGGTAAAAACATAGAAGGAACTAGTGAGGTCAATGGATAGACAACGGTGGAAAAAATAGGAAAAGAAAAGCAACAGACAGAGATGGCAGCACCAGCAGATAAAGAAGGCAATAGCAACAAATAACCAGCGCATCTCAGTAACGTCTCTCAATGTTAACAGTTTCAATTGTCCAAACAAAAGACAATGATTACCAGGCTGGATTAACAACAGAATCCAACCGTCTGTTGTATTAAAGAGACTCATGTAATCAAAACAAATATTCACAGGCAAAAAATTAAAGAATGGAAAGCTTTCCATTCACTAGAGCCCTCAAAACAAGCTGGGGACAGCAATTCTAATACCACACACGATGAACTTCAAGGTAAAATTATTAGAAGAGACAAAGAAGATCAATACCTCTAGTTTAGGGAGCAATCCAAGGAGAGCAACATTGACACCACTGACAAACATATGCACTAAATACTGGACATTATGCACTGAATATTTTTGTTTTGTGTGTTACAAAACAAAACCTGCTAAAATTAAAAGATCAAATAAACATTCACACAATCATTTGTAGGGGATTTTAAGACCCCACTTTTACAAAGATATAGGTAAATACTGGTCCACAAAGGCTGCCTAAGTAAATACAAAAGAGTTGAAATTAGCCCTTGCATACTATCACAGTATTGTGCATTGAAAATAGAAATCAACAACAGAAGAAATTTCAGGAAGGTAAAGCTACTGGAATATTGACAGCATATCCCTAAATTCCCAGCAGATTACTGGAGAAGTAGAAGAAATATTAAAATGTCTGGAAGTTAGTGAAAATGGTGGCCTGCCTTGTCAAAACTTTTGCAACACTATGAAAACGATCCTAAGGAACCTCATCACAATCAGAGCTCCCATTAGGAAAACAGCAGGCTCAAGTAGACAATGTAACGGGACAGCTTAAGATACTTGTGCAACAACAGCAAGCCATCTTCCACCCGAAATTACAGAGGGAAATTATAAAAATGAGAGCAGAAGTCAATGAAATTGAGACAAAAGTGTTAGAAAAAATAAAAGGAATCATCTATCAAAAAGCTGATTATTTGAAAGAATAGCTAGAATAAGCTCTATCCCAACCTGCCAAGAGAAAGCAAGAAAAGCCTCGCACTGAAGTAATTAGAAATGCATGGGTGAATCACAGCAGATGCTGCCAGACTCCAGGAGATAACAGCTACTGTGAGAATTTATCTTCTAAAGTTAGACGTGGACAGATGTTGAGACACATGCAAATTATAAAAACTGACCCAAGAAGGCATAAAATGACTGAATAAAAATTAGTGAAATTTACACAGTAATAAAGAGTCTACCAATTAAGAAAAGCCCAAGACCTGAAGAGTTCACTGCTGAATTCTACAGAAGTACTATTATCAATACTCCTTAACCTCTTCAAAAAAATTGGAAAAGATGGAGTGTCCTTAAGTTCATTTACGGAAGCCAGTTTCACTCTGATCTCAAAATCAGATAAAGGTCCAACTGGAAAAGAGCACTATAGGGCAATCTCCTTAATAAACAAATGCAAAAATGTTCAAAAATATATTAGCAAAGAGAATGCATACATTTTCAAAAAGATCATCCTCGTGATCAAGTAGGTTTTATCCCAGAGATGCAAGAGTAGTTCAATACATATAAGTCGAAGAATATGATGCATCATATAAGTAGAAGTGAGGTCAAAACCTTATGATCATATCGTAGATACAGAAAAATCTTTTGAGAAAATCCAGCACTCCTACATGATAAAGATGGAAGAAAATAGGTACACAGGGGACATACATTTATTTGATAAGCAGTATTTATGACACACCAATAGCCAGTATCATACTAAATGGACAAAAACTAAAGGCATTTCCCCTAAAATCAGGAACAAGACAAGTACATCCAGTATCACCTTGACTATTCAATGTAGTTCTTAAACATTAGTCAGTGCAAACAGGAAAGAGAAAGAAATAAAAAGAAACATAGTCTAAAGGAAGAATTCAAGTGATCAGTATTTGCACATGACATAAAGATCACATGATACTTTATATAAAAGACCCAAAGAACTCCACCAGAAAAAAATCAGAATTAATAACAAACTTCAGCAATATAGCAGGATACAAAATTAATGCACAAAAATTATTAGCAGTTGTGTAAACCAACAATGAATAGAATGAGAAGGAAATTGTAAAAGTAATACCATGTCCAATAGCAACAGGAAAAACGAAATACCTAGGAATTAACCTAACTAAGGAAGTAAAAGACCTCTTCAAAGAAAACTACAGGACCCTGAAAAAGGAGATTGAAAAGGACATCAGAAAATGAAACAATGTCTGCTGCTTCCAAGGAGGCAGAATCAACACTGTCAAAATGGCCATATTCCCAAAATATTATACAAATTCAGTATACAACCAACATGCCAAGAGCATACTTTACAGATCTAGAAATTACATCTTAAAATTTATGTGGAATGCAAAGTGACCTAGAATAATAAAAGCATTTATAGGTAGAAAGAGTAAATCAGGAGGCATAATACTCTCTAACTTAACACCATCCTACAAAGCAATAGTGATTAGAAAAGTCTTGTTACTGGAACAAAAACAGGTGCATAGGTCAGTGCAATAGAACTGAAACTTAGGTCAGCATTCAGAAACTTCCCAGACACATTTAGATTTTTATTCCTTGACAAAGAGGCCAAAGGTGTATGTTAGAGGAAAGACAGCCTATTTGAGTAGTGGTGCTGGGAAAACTGAGTAAACGAGCTGACGATTGAAATCGGACCCTGTACTAAATTAAAACCAAGATAGATCAAAGATATAAACATTAAACCAACTAGAATATAGCAGAGGTGAAATACTTGGAGACACAGGTGTATGATAGGATTTTCTGAACAGAATTTCCACAGCACAGGAAATAGCAAGAATCAACACATAGGAAATAAGTCAAACTGAAAGCCTTCAGCACAATGGAGGAATCAATAAACGGAGAACAGAGAACTTATAGAATGCGAAAAACTTTGCCAGCTGCCCTAGGATGGAAAGGTAGTATCTAGAGCATATAAAGAACTGAAAAGTATTGAGCTACCTAATATCAAAGATCCAATAAGGAAATGGGCAAGAGAAATGAAGAAACATTTCACAGGGAAAGAAATACAAACAGTCAACAAATTTATGAAAAAAAGAGTAATCATCTCTGACCATTAGAGAAATGCAAACTAAAATAACACTAAGATTCCTTCTTACCCAGAAAGAATGGCAATAATTAAGAAATCGTATGATAAAAGTGCTGGAAAGGCTGAGGTCAAAGAGGAAACATCCTTCATTGCTGATGGGAATGTAAACTCGTACAACCATTAAGGAAATCAGTATGGAGATTTCTCAGCTGAAATTAGAAACTCCATATGACTCGGTGATCCTCCTTCTACGTCGTCTCCAGTGGAGCTGAAGACATTGCACTACAGTGATGATGTATACAAACACCACAGCTGAATCCTGGAAACAGCCTGTACACCCAAGCGATAGGATAAAGAATGTGGCATCGGAACATAATGGAATATTATTCTGCTATAAAGAGCAGAAGAATTGTGGCCTGTGTAGGAAATATAATGCTGAGTACAATAAACCAGACACACAAATGCATGTGGCATCCCACACTCGAGTGCCACATAGTAGGGAGAGTAATAAAGGATGGAAACAGAAGGGGACAAGAGGTGGATTCTTTACAGCAGGAGGTAAGTGGTCGATGAGAAAAATCACAAGTGGTGAAGAATGTAGGAAAGAGAAGCAGGCAGAAGGCAGATTGCCACGTGCAGGAGCTACTAACCTCCAGTACTGTAAGCATGGTCAGCTGTAATGTGAGCTAAGCTGCACGCTGTCGAAAATGCAATCTGGGATGGGGAGTGAGGAAGCGGGAGGCGGAGCTCAGGGATTAGAGAAAAGAAACAGCCTGTGGCACGCACAGGCGGCCACTCCTCAAGACGATTGTGAACTATATAAATTGCAAATGTATTAATGAAAATGAAAAAGGAAGTGAATGGTTATATATAAAACATCAATAGCATGGATGGTGGAGGAAAGAGGAATAAGTGAAGAGGAGAAAAGATGAAGATTGATAAACATTTAATAGCTAAACTATCCTTTATTGTCACACAGCCGTCGAGGTCACTGCTGCTTTGACGTCCGGCACACCCAGCCTGGCTATTCACAGCGTGTTTCACAGCGCGCTGTCGCAGTGTGAATGGCAGATTCAAATATTTGTGTACTATTTATGTAATATTTGAATATTACATCCTGATCTTAATTATGCTTTTGTGTTTCTGATTTTCTGATCCAGTTTTTGTTTTTGCGTCATAACCTCATTATTTATATGCACTAACAGCTTTATAATTGAACTACATAGAATTCAAACCTATTTTGTGTATTCTAGCAAAATAGTTTTTAAAATGCTAATAAAATAAACTGAAATACTGGTCCTGGACACTTTGGACATGAAAGGACAATAATTGATAATATTGCTAGTTTTCTACTTCATGTGAATCTTTTTGGCAATGTATATATTTTGATAATCTATATTTTCATAACCAGTACCGTAAGTGGCAACCAATGTGCCCCTTCATTAAACAGCACGCGTAAAAACATTATGAATTCTTAACAAATCTGGGTTTTCTGGAAGACAGAAGTTGGTTTCCAGAACGTTACTGAGGAGTGCCCCTGGGCGGGCCTGACACATCTGGCCGTCAGGGTACTGAGCAGGCCACTCAGGGTTCAGCTGTCATGCTGGCCTCCGAGCTGCAGCTGACCTAACGGGGTATCCTCAGCTGAAGTGTCCCTTCAGATTGTCCCAGTGTGGGCAGCCAGGGTTTTATGCCTTCACGCTGATCAGCACTGCATGTAGGGGAAGATGCACACCTGCGGAAGCCTCTGAAGGCACTTGGAGGTGTCTATTGGCAGTTCCCTGACTGTGGGGCAAAGAGGTCTCCTTGCGGGTGATCTGCAAAGTGCATGGCTAAGCCACCCCACATCTAAATCACAGGCATCTCGCTTGTTTTCTTATTACTTTTACCAAAACAATAAGAACTTTACAGGACATGTATCTATGCAGTTTAAAATTCAGTATAACATTTGTGTATTATTTATGAATATTGTTAGCATACATTAATTTTATTTCTTTGCAACTAAATATAAATTTGCTTCCAACACAGGTTTTTAAAAACACCTTAAGTGTCATAAATCTGAAAATCTGTTACATTGTTATCATCTCATATTTGATCCTAAAGTGCACCATCTCTGGACTTTTGCTTCCAGTTGAGACAAGATAGAGGGCATCATAATGCCACTTGAAATATTTTGAACTCTTTCATTAGCATGCTGTATGGCAAATCCTTGCATGTGTTCCATAAATAATTGAAAAGAAACTTCTTGCTTATGTAGTTTTTGGGGAAAGAATAAGGAGATAGGAAGTTTGAAGTGTATCCATTTTTAACTTTATAATAAAATGCACTATAAATAGATTTTAATTGATCTGATGAAAAAATTTAAATAAAAAACTGTCAACTAAAATTTAATTTTTTCCTTAGTGATATGTTTCAGCACTATGAAGATTCAATGCATATTTATCTTCTACAAATTTGTTTTTTAATGTAAAATCTCTTTCCAACTTCATATTTTGGCTTGATTACCTAATCCAAAGTTAATGTACTGATTTTGTTTCCTTCAATTTGATTAAATAATCATACAAGTAAATATGGATACGCACAGTGATATGAATGATTAGGATAGAACTGCCAATGGTACCATTAAATATATTATAGCAAAATTCAAATAAAATCATTAAGTAGTAAACAATGTTATTTCATTAAGACAATCACTAGTAAATCTAATTTATCTGAATATATAATGATTTGAAATATTTGAAAAAAGATAAGGTCTTTTTATCAGTGTTTAAGTTGCATAATCTAATAATAGTCTCTAACTACTATATCCATATTTGATTTCCAAACACATTCATGAAAGATGCTATAATTTTTTTTAACATAGCTTTTTAGTGACAAACATGTATAATAAAAACAATGGAAAAATTGCAGAAATTTCAATATCACAAGATTAATTTAACTTAAAAAAATATGTATATGTATGCAGCTTCACGCCAGCTCAGGGTCCAGGTGGGTGCGCGCCTGGGTGCTTCTGTTCTCGTAGGGTGGTGACGGCTCAAGGAGGGCTGCTCACGCGCACTCTTTGTATAGTTGAATTTTACTGGTTTTATACGCCAGTTTTTTAATAGGCAGATGATCGTCCTTTTGCTCAGATATTTTAGAATCCTTATTCAATTTCTTTTGGCCAGTACTGAGGGCGGGTTGGATTTCTCAGCAGTTTGGGATGACGGATGTGCCTCTTTCCTTCCAAGGCCAGTCCCGCCGCAGTGGAAAACAGATGTCCTCAGTGGTTCTGTCTTAGTCCATTTGTGCTGCTATAACAAATGGCATAAACTGCGTTGCTACACAGAGCAGAACGTCGTTTTTCACATTTCTTGGAGCAGCTCATGAAAATGCACCAGATGTGGTCTGCTAGGGCTGGTTCCTGAAGAATGTTCTTTAGAGACTGAGGGAGAGGCGTGACTGTTGGCTGTACCCTCACTGGCAGAAGGAGTGAAGACATTCTCTGTCTTACCTTTTTAAGATCACCAATCCTATCAGTGGGGCTCCACCTCATTACCTCAGCCTCAAGACCTACCTACAAATACAGTCTCAGGATTAGGCTTTAAAGTATGAATTTGAAAGATGCAAGCATTCATTTTATAGCATCCAGCATTGCCTTAAAGTCACAACAAAATAGTGAAAAACTGATACTCTGTCCAGCCTCAGACCCCATCGGTACAAAGAAGTTCAGAGAGTGGTTGTCAAGATTTGACTCCCGCGGTATTCTCCTTGGCTCTGCTTTGTCCTGCTTCTCCTCGCTTCTCATAATACTTCGTAATTGCTCATTCAAGCGCTCGATTTAAAGAGCTTTATGCCAGATTGTGGAAGGCATGAATCCAAAATTTTAAAGGCACATGCTAAACTTTCAAAAATATGCAAACTATATAAGAAGAAACCTTTTCAACATTGATTCTGAGACTTTAGGATCAAGGACATTGGAGTCAGAAATAGGTACAAAGCCTATGTGAGTCCAGCTGAACACATCACATAACTACGGCTAAACATCCCAAATCTGCCAGGAAGAAGGAAGCTGAAAAAGAATCAGGAAAGAACCAAGAAGTTATGGAGCAGGACCAATGAAGTACTAAATGGGTCATTTTAAAGTCTTTGTATCGAGCCAACATCTTCTTAAAATGACACTTGAAATTGGCCAGATTATTAAGATTTTAAGAAACATTTTTGTATCAGTTTTCTACTTTCAGCACGACAAATCACCACATATTTAGGAGGTGTACAGATGCAGATCTATTATTTTATATTTCTGGTAGCTGGAATTCTGAGATGGGTCTTAGAGGCTGACATCCAAATGCTGGCGTGGCTGCCTTCTAGTGGGTTCTAAGGGACAACGTATTTCCCTGAGCTGTCCAGCTTCTGCAGGCTGCCAGCATTTCTCAGTTCCAAGCCTGTATCATTTTCCCAGCCAACAAAACAGAATCTTCAAATCTCTCTCTTATTCCAGCCTTTATTTCTTCATTCACCTCCTTTTTATCTGACTCTGGCCCTCTTGCCTCCTTCCAAGGGTCTTGTTACATTGGGCCCATCAGATGGTCCAAGACACAGTGTCTGTGTTTTTGGAAGCCAATTGCATACACCTGTAATACCCTTCTTGCTGTGAAATATAACATATCCAAAGACTCTAGATACTCAGTCTTTAGGTACATCTAGGAAGGTATTTTTCAATCTATTACAGCCTTAAATACATGAAGGGAAAAGACTTTATAGCTTTAATACATTTAATATTAATCTTAATATTCAGATTGCCTTCAAATTTCTTCTCTGCACTCAAACACCAAGGACAACGGAAAACTTGCCTAGCCAGTGGCCTTAATTCACCATACCATTTGCCTATCTATTATTTTATTTTCCTGGTGCTAATTGCTTATATTTTAGAATCTTTTTCTTTGAGTTCTGTAATAGTTTGTGTACAGGCTTATCTTATCCAATAGAACATTGATAAATGAACCATTGCTATTGATATTCAATAACTTTGCAAAAATTTATCTTACAGTAGGATTTCAAGGCCAGGCATGCACGAAATTTAATTTTATCCATTTTTAAAACTATTTGCCCTTGATCTTTTGTGAATCTTGTAGGAGTGCCCAATTTTATAAATAACTAGGATATAAATAAGCATTGCAACAGAAATAAATTGGCCAAAATATAACTGTCTAGAAATTCTCTTTAAGATAATATGAAAAATATAACATTTATATATGTTAAGTAGAAGTGTGTTGTTATGGTTAATTTTTGTGTGTCCCTGTGCCGGCACAATGGGGTGCCCAGATCACCTAACAAAATATAATCTATGAATGCATCTGTGAGAGCATTTCCAGAAGAGATTAGCGTGTGAGTTGTAAAGCAAATACAAGTAAATATGGGCTGAGAAAGGTTGAATCCATCTCAGCCTATTTGCACTGAAATGTTAGTTTTCTACTGCTTTTGAAATGCTTGTTCTTAGGCCTTCTGCCAGCATTAGAATCCATACCTCCAGTTTCCGAGCTCGCAGGCCCTGGATCTACCTTACAGCTTTCTTGATTCCAGCTTGGAATTCACAAATAATGGTACTTAGCCACCATAATTATGTGAATCAATTCATTACGAGAAATATCTTAAACTAGAAAATAACTTATTATTCTATGAAGTAATTTATTATAACATATATAATGAGAAATATAGATATCTCCTGTTGATTTTGGTGCTCTGAAGGACCATGTCTAGGAACAGTAAAATAGATATGAGTTAGAGCTTGGTTCTGCTACTGGGTAGAGTGGAGACCAGCAGTGTTTCCGAGGTTGTTTTTATCCCGTTCAACGAAGTGATCAGGATAACTGTTGAATGTGAAAGATTAATGTTTCCTAGGGCAAAAATAAGAAGAAAAGGAAAAGAAATGCCAAACGAGAGGTCAGGGAGAAAAATGTTTTGAATGTTGCGACAACTGGTCTGTCCACGCTACCATAGCAGAGCCTCCACACTAGCTCCATAATCTCACTTGCCACATGCTGATGGTTGGGTTTCCTCAATATTCTACTGCCTAAAACTAACTGAGTGGGCCAACTTGCAGTCAGAAAGTCCAATTTATTCATAGAAAAACATTTATTTGTCTACTTATTTATCCTTATGCATATGAGGGATCAGATCTATATGATAGCTACACATTAGGAAATTCATCATTCAAAATTAGAATGTCATCTTCTCTTGTTAAATTATGGGATCTAGAAGTGTGTCAAGGTGCATAATTTCTATTGACCTGAAGGGCAGGAGCATGGTCCGTTTCATCAGTCTATCCCTTGGTCATAATTACGCTGTGATGGCCCATTCACTGATGTTGCAATTGGCTTAAGCTCTGAAGGATTCATGTTCTCCTGCTTTTGTCTTCAGTCGTTACTTGGACTTTGAGAAATGTATTTTAAATTCTACTAGCGATTGCCTTTAAGCTTATGAAATATCTAATTTAACATGTATTTTTGTACTTATCAAAGTACATTAGACTTAATTTCTTTTAGCACCATAATAAATGTCAAATGTCTGTAGGTCCCCTCCCCTCCCCCCATAAGATGCTCCATCCATCTACAGTAATATAAAAGAAACAATTCCCGCACTAGCCTTATTGGTCTCCAGGAAGCCCTGTAGTCCTGTCCTTAAGGACTAGTCTCTGTATAACTAAAAGTGCTCCCTTCCAAGGCTAAGTTAGATATATTAATCCCCATTTTACAATCCTGCACTGGTCTTCCATCTGCCATAAAATAAAATTTAGAGTGCTTTTTTGAGCCAAGTGCCTACTGCACATACCTATGCCTTTTCCTAGCCAGGCTTTCCTCTCACCATCATCTCTTGCTACTCTAATATGGCTCGAATCCTCTACCCCTAATCTCTCTTCTTTCAGACTTTGGAAAGCCTCTTCCCTTGTTCCAGGCAGGTCCCTGACCCTTGCAAAAGCCTGAGAGCTCACTTGTCTAAAGCCACTGCTCTTATTTCTGGACTCACTTCGCAACCTGCAAAGTACTCTCAGAAGCTAACATTCTGGGCTCCTCACAGCTCTCTCGCTCCACAGAATGTCGACACAGTCCTTGCTGACACTTATCTCACTTGAACTTAGAACTTAGAAGAGTTTCCGCACACAGTAGGATCTCAGCAAATCAACTGCAAGTCGTACAGATTTGCTGGTCAGCAGCGTTGACCCAGTGTCTTGGTCTCAGGCTCATTGTTGGTGCTTTCATTCTGTTTTGTACTTTTATCACTTGAATTGTTTCATTGATTTTGTTCTTCCTCCAGAAAGAATGCTTGACTGCAATGTTTTCCAAGTTCTTGTAGCCTAGGAATGTCTTCTGTTGTTTTAATATTAGAACAATAATTTTGTTGATATGGAATTTTCCAGTCACAAAGTTTTTCCATTAAAATACTGTGGACGTTTTGTGTTGACTGTGGCATGCAGCTAGGGAGGAGAGAAATCTGAAGGCATCTCAGCTTTGTTCTTTCAAGGTAACTCTTTATTCTCCTTACTTGGATGCTGATGACTTCATTTGAAGGTTTCTTCTTTCTTTTTTATTGCTTTTCTGGATTTATGCAGTTAATCCCTTGATTCCTAGTCATATTATAGTTCAGAACACTGCTTACCATTTGGTTATTGCTTTCTCTCAGATTATTCAGATTTCTTTCCGAACAGAGTATATAGATAGTTCATAGCCTTGTTTAGAAATTCTAGGCTGTCTTCTATAGTTCCCTTTCTTTTACAATTTTATTATTTAAAAAAAATTTCATGTGGAGGGAAGTAGTGCCTCAGTGTTCTACAGTTTCAATTCTGCTTTTTTTTTCTTTCTGCAGGGACATTAATGTAGCTAATAATTTTTAACATTCTATTTCATATTTCAGCTAATTCCACTTTTATTCTCTGTCCAAATTAATTTTCCCCCAGGCATCCCAGAATCTCTTTCATAGAACCATATCTCAGGCATATATTTCAATGAACTGAGCAGATATTTTCTAAAATATTAACATCCTGTAAGTTAAATCCAAAATATGTACCCATTGGATATTTAAAATAATGTTCTTTCTCTTTGTGCTACAAAAAATTTCATAAGGCCTCATTTTATATAAAATTTAGGCTTTTATGAAGAAAGACATTTGCAGACATTATTGCACTCAAATAATATACATACTAGTATTTATTCAATCCAAGTATGACCTTTCAGAACTCCTGCTCTCTGTGTGTGTGTGTGTGTGTGTGTGTGTGTGTGTGTGTGTGTGTGTTGTCTTTCAAAACCCCAAATGGAGGCAACTAACAGGTTTATGGCCAACTTCCATAACTAGTTCATATGGTGGATTTTTCTGCGTGGCTTTTTTTCTACACTAAAAATTTATCCTTCCTTTTGCAACTTCTGAATCATTTACCTTCATTATAACTTGAAATGAAACTGCAATTCTTTGTATAATCGTAATGTCTAAATTGCGTGCACTTAGATTTCCCCAAGCCCTTCTCCTCTGGGTACGTGGCCTCCATTCTGCCCACCTCAGCTGTCACTGGCTGCTCTCTTCGACCCGCGTTCTCTTTCTTTCCTCTTAATCCACCCTACCCGAGCCTTGTGTTTCTGGAAGTGCTGGGTCTGCTCTTCAGAGCCTCAGAAGGCCGTGTTTGTGCCCGTGGTCTTCGCGGATCTGCTCCTTGTCACTCTGCTCTCAGGGTTGTCTGTGTGCCCCCTTGTCAGCTCCTCCAAGCAGTGCACCCCGATCTAACATCATATATCCACATCACTCATTCCCTAGTTCATTATCTCTATTTTACCTCTTCCCTACATTTATTTTAAACTATTCATTTTTATATGTATAGGCTGTCCTCTTCCAAAGGAATTCTGGCCTAGTTTACCCAACGGTCTACCACAGCTCTTAAGAGTTATATCGAAAATACAATGAGTAGTCTATATTTTCTATTTCCTTTAAGTAGTTTCTTTTATAAAAGATGGATCTTCCCCTTGACCAGGGAGAAGGAGCCTATTGGAGGAGAGTTCATGCTTGATGGTACATAATTTCTGGGTAGAATCAACAGTGTGGGAAAGCACACACACACTAGAAGAACATCATCTTTGATATTTTTTTCTCTGCAACTATATTGGAAACTGATAGAATGCTCCTGTTCAGAAAAATCACCTTGCTGTCCTCGATAGTTTTTGTATTTTCTTGTCCATTGCCTCTCTGGTGCTTAGCAATTGGAACTTAAGTATTTTCTTTCCTCACAAGCTGCAGGGAGCTCATGCTTCCTGGGATGGTGGCTGTCAGGGGCCAAGATTGTGAATTTGTCAAAGGACGTACATTGAACATCTGGCACACTTCAGCCCTGCTAGTCTGCACAATGCCTGCCTCTGAGTTGTTATTGCTTGTGGTATATTGCTGAGAAAATCTGAAATTAATCATTGCAGCAAAAGAATATGTATACATTTCTAAGACTCTCATAATTATTCTAATTTAAAAATCATCAGATCTTTCTCTGATGTTTTTGTTTTCCTACTTTAGAAGGCTTATTTTTTTTTCCTCTGAGGTTTGTGAACATATAAAAAATCTGACCTTATACTGACCTTATATATTTGGAATATTGTCCCCCAAGGGGAATGGATTCCAATTTGCTCTACCTTGCCACGAAGCTAAGGTGGGAAGAATTCATTGCCGTTATTTTACTGATATTGTTCCTTTCCTCTTTTAAAGAGAATAAAGATAGTAAAAAAAAAAAACCATTAGGAATGAGACAACAGATACTGTGAAGGGGAAAGAAACTGTTCAAAGAAGGAACAACTAGGATGAGGGAAAGGAGAAAAGAAAGAAAAAAGGAAAAAGTGTGCATGTATATACCCAGCATGGCCTGGATAATTGTACTGATGATTTCTTCTGGGCTACTAAAAGGAGCAGTTAATGCTTATATTTTTCTCTCTTCTTTTACATTTTTATATTTTTTTTGGATCCATTTTGCTGCTTATATCTGGTAACACAAACAACTAATTTGAAATCAACACTATGCAACATAGCAACAATTGTTGGACTCCTGCTATTTTGCTGGTGCTGTTGCTCTCTATTGTCTAGGAGGTGTGGCAGGCAGGGAGCACAGCCCTGTGACCTGCATTGAGAAACATTCAAAGGATGAAATAAAATCTACTTCTAATTTCTAAAAATTTTTTTTGATCTTTTATGTATTTGGTACTGGGTCTTGCTATAGAGCTCAGCCTCCCCAGTGCTGTGATTGCAGGCGTACACCGCCATGCCCCATTTCAGTGGCTGGCATGGTGCACCCGCTGTTCCAGTACCAGCATAGCATGTGGTACCGGGGATCGAACCTGGGCCTTCGTGCTTGCCAGGCAGGCACTTAGACCACCAAGCTATCTCCCAGTCCCTACTTCTTATTTTTCTAACTACCATTTTTGCACATTACAGATCCAGTATGCACTTATTAGTCCATCTTAGTGACTGATAAACTTGACTTTAGACTTTGGTGCCATGTATGACTTATTTCCCTTAGTCTTTTGTGCTCAAAAGTAATAAAATATGTACATACCAATTTCTTCCTCAGGTCCTTGGGAACTCCTTAAGTCACCTGGATTTCCTGAACAGTAAATGTGTTAGGAAAGCATTCTGATCCAGGATTTCGCCTGTGCCTGGGTTTCTGGAACAGAGCTCCTAATATAGTACCTTTGTAGACAGTGGTACTAAAAGAGTATTTCATGATAATGTCCAGTCTTTGATCCTAGTTCCTGACATAGAGCTTTTTATTTTTATTTGTTGTTGTTGTTGTTGTTGTTTTTATCAGTGATTGAACTCAGGACCTTGCACTTGCCAGGCAGGCACTGCCGCTGAGCTATACCTCCGATGACACAAAGCTTCTTAAGCCCTGCAAATTTCCTAGGTCTTAGGAGTGGTCTTCTGTTTAGAGGCGAGTCTTAGTTGGGGCCAGTTACAAGGAGACCACGCCATTCTTGTAAGCTCAAAACTTTTTCTTGCAGCCTCTCTTTTCTTGAGAGAGGAAAATAGTTATAGACAGAGCAGACTTGTCATGGTTCCCTGATGGAAGCTCCATTAAAAACTCTTGTGCTGGGGATTCAGAGAATTTCTGGGCTGGTGAATGCTTCGTGTTTTAGGAGGGTGGTGCACATGTACTGCATGGTGACGGATGCTCTTGCGCTGGGTACCTGCCCAGAAGTTGCCCCATCTGTGTCTTCACCAGACTGTCCATTCATGTACTTTAAACAATGTTAATACATGCAGATAGTGTTAAATGAACTCAGAAGAGGTAGTAGGAGCCCAGATTTGCAGCCACTTACAAGTGTATGTGATAATCCACTATTTGTAATTGGCATCTGGTCTAAAAAGAAAAATTGGGGGGCTACAAGTGATGGGGTCTAGTACTATCTCCGTCCAGGTGGTGTCAAAGTTGGATTATCAGCCAGCCAGCTGGTATCCACTGGAGAATTGCTTGGTGACTGGGGGAGGCACTCCAGAATATCTGGCTTCAGAAGTGTCCTATATGGTGGTGACTTTGTAAGGGAGTTGACTCACAAAAGCACTATGTTTTCTATCCTTGATGGGGCTGTTGTACATTGGTTTTCTTCATTTTTATTTTAATATTAACTTCTACCGTGTAGTTTAGAGAAGAGGAACACATCACTAGCCATAGAATTCTGATCTTGATTGTTTAAAACCTTGGTGTTATTTGAAATACTAAATGTAATAATGACAAACAATTTTACATTTCTAACATTATCTAACATTTGTTAGCTGCCTAAAATGTGTCATAAATATGGTCTGCTGTTGCAGATGAGATCCATCTTGCAAACATACTTTTTACTGGAAGGCTTTTACAGATGCTTGATAATCTTTCATTGATTACAGGTTTGCTACCTTGATCTCATTTTTATATGACAACTTTAATCAAAGATGATATATAAATCTAGTCGCTCTAAAATGACTCATGTGCAGTGAATTCTATTTTTCAGTTCACGAAAAAAAGTCTGGCTTTAAATTTAACCCTAACATTAGTGATATTAATGAATATTAGTGTGAGAATCCTAGGTATGACATTAGGTCAAAAAAGACAATGTTTCATTTGGTAATTTCATTTCTTCTTATTTTTTATTCATTTTAGTGAGAAAAAAGGTAAAATGGCAATGAAACAGTTTCAAAACAGGTTATTAAGACAGTTACAATAATTAATACATTGCATATTGTTGCTTTCATAAGTTATTCAGAGGACAAGATGTAGACATGATATTTTGTCTAAACAATATTAGTACAAATCTTTCTTCTCATTGAACTAAGAGAAAGTAGCTCTATATCTATCCTAACTATCCTGTATATACAGATATATACATTATTATGGGGCCATAGAGGAAAACAATTGATGATGTAGAGTATGCCTAAGGAGAGTCACCTAGAGAGAAAAATTTCTCTCAGGCTTTCACAGACAGTAAAGTGGTCAAGCAATGGCTGTGACTCATCCACATGGCTGACACTGACAAAGGATCTACAAGGTGTGTACATGGTTCCAGGGTAAATCCTGAGGGGATTTGACTTTGTCAAATAGCAAAAGTTAAGTTTTTAGTTATACAGGTTTTGCTTTAACTTGGTCTTGGCCATCCAGCAGAAAAGTGTAACCATGAGATAGGAAAAGTAAAGCTATATTAATATGCTGAGCTGTGAAAGGCTATTGTGGACTACATTGGGTTATTTTGCTGAATTCAAGTATCTACAGTCTTTAAACTGGCACCAAGTATTAAAAAGTCCTTTAAAGACTTCTCCAAATACAGCTTCTCTAACTGCAATGGAACACCCATCTCTGACAAAACAAAACAAAAAATTGGAATATAAACAAAAAACCATTTTGTAGTAATTTGTTAATCTTAATGTCAAGTTGTCAAAGTGAGTACTGTGTCTTTTTGGTATTGTTGCATTTAGATTTTCCTATTCATCTTTTACATACTTGCTATAGTTTTATAGAATATACAAAACGGGGTGAAAATAAACTGAGGTACCTTCCAGAAAGTATAAAGATGCTCAAAAAATGAAAATTACTGTGCTTGCATAGAGCATAGATTTTTAAGAAATGTCAGTTGTTAAAATGTCACAATGGAAAAATCTGAAAGAGAAGATTTAAGAAGAAAGGTCACATATCTGTTATTTAATATCCATCCTCTGGCCTAGTCATACACACATAATTAGAGGTTGGCCCAGTGTTATCGCATATAGTCATTTCCAAACCAAGGGCGGGATAAGACCAGGAAGCCATATGGTATCTATATTATAAGGTAACCTGTTCCATTCCTTTAAGTTGTTATTACTGCTTTTGACATAGCTTTAGGAAATAAAAAAGCTACTGGAATGCAGACCAGGGCAACGTCTTCTCTTAAGGCTTTATAAAATGAAAGCTGGAATCCCTAAGTGGAAACAGATTTCTAAAAAATTAGCTTTCTCGTCTCTGTAGCTAAGATGATTCTGGTAAAAAATGAAATACATTTTATGTACTCAATCACATTATTGTACTTGATAGAAAATATTTGAGAGGAAAATGAGGGTTAGCTCAGGAGTTGAGACACGATGCCTGGAGCTTCATGTGCACAGCGTCCTGCTGGACTGTACCGCATTGCGCTGAGAGCCAGGGCCAGGAGACCACTGCAGTACTCGGCTTGAAGATCAGCATGCTCAGTTGGGTTTTTCTCTCATTTAAATGGGAAAATCTCTATTTCTTGGATTACCTGTCTAGTTCCTTCAATTATCTAACAGACTCCTGTAAAATGTAATGGCATAAAACAATAGCAATTTTGTTGCATCTTGATCTCTGTGTCAGGAACTGAAACATGGCACAGCCAGAAAATCTTGCTCCTGACCCCACTTAGTATCTGCTGGACTTCCAAGATCCAAATCCCCTCTGTTCTTGTGTCTAAACGTCGACCAATATGGCTTGAGAAGCCGGGACTTTCTGGAACAGTTATCCTGCACCATATTTCTTGTGTTTCATCTTTAGCAGGATCTCCATGCAGGCCACCAGCTGGGTTGCTTGGGTCTTCCCCAAGCAATTTCAAGGCTACTCTTGCCCACACGGGCTCTCTTTTCCCACGCGTCCTCTCCAGGATCCGCCGGGTCCCTCTAACATGGTGGCTGAGTTTCTTACATGATGTTTCAGAAGTTACGACTTTCAAGGATTAGGTGTGGAATGAGAGCAGCAGTCTTTTGTGGTTTTCCTGTTGTTTAAAGTAGTGAAAGATCAAGAGCCCAAATTCAAAGTGCAGACTAAGAAAGGATGGAAATACCACGAAGTATGTTTTATGAGGAGCCATCGAATCATCTCCTACAATTCGTTTTCCGACCCCTAAGAATTCATAATTCAAGCACCGCCAAAAATAAACATCCAGGAGTTTCATGGATTCATTGAATTTTGGTAGTAGACTCAGTCATCCAAAGACTTACTAAGATTTCACTGGGTAGTTGAGGATTTTATTACCTAAAGCAGGTGAACAAGAGGCCTAAGATACTTACCTCTGTCTTGTTTTGGCTATCTGAACTAAAGAGACAAATGGAATAGTCCTGATATAAAATTAAATCTTGGCACAGGAAAATTGCGATCTTCACTTCAATTAAAAACATGAATTGAGGCTAAGATTACGTAATAAAAGTGATAGTAGCTGCTGGGTGCCCCCTTGAGATTTCTCTCCCTGATCCCGTGCATCCACATTCAGGCTGCTGAACCTTCACTCCCAGCATGCAGCAGGGCTGCGGCGCCCGCTCTGGAGAGCGCGGTACATGTCAACACCTGTGAATTCCATTGTCGCGTGCTTTAAGCGATGTGTGTCCTCACCGCCCCTGCGACTGTAAACACTGTCGTGTTACCCTCAGTGTCTGTAAGAGGGCGCTCTTTTCTATGAAGGGGTACAAAAAAGTGTGTTTCTACACTTAAAATTATGTCTGTCCCTGCCGAATGTGGGCTCCTGGCGCAGGCAGAACAATTGCAGACGGGAGAAACTGAACGTCCTCATCCCGGGAAGGAAGCGCAGTCAGGGTGGGGGTTGCGGACGACACGTGGGTGATCGTCTGGCATCTACTTCTCTATCTCGATGATGGATAGAGTGGTGTAGAGTAAGGTCTTAAGGGTCACCGCGGGCTCAGATCCCTGGAAGGAGCAGGAGGTCTGTGTTTCCGTGCGGATGACTGCACAGTCTCTCTTTCATCTCGGCATCCTCATTTTCTCTCTTTTATTTTTATGAGTGAGTGCTCCCCAAATCACTTCTATAAGAAGCTTGTGTTCAGTCTGCTTTGTTTGGAAAGTGAGGAACTTACTCCCACTGTTATAGTTATTAGCTGATTAAACAGATAATATCATTAGATATTCTCTTTTCTTTGTTTTCATTTATGTATTTGGTACAGGGTCTCACTAAGCAGCTCCGACTCACAGCGATGCTCCTGTTTTCAGCCTGCCCAGCACTGGGATTATAGGCATGCGCCACCATGACTGGTCTCAGTCGGTGGCTCAGCATGCCCTAGGGGTGGGGCCAGTGCAGCGTGCGGGACAGGCACTCAAACCCTGCTCTCAGAGCTTGCCAAAGCAGGTGCTTAGTCTGCTGAGCTCTCTCGCTGGCCCTTTATTAGATATTCTTTTTTATTGTTTACATATTTTAAAAATTCATTTTAATGAGAAAAAAAGATAAAATAGCAATGAAACAGTTTCAAAACAGGCTAGTAG
>NDGN011332659.1:0-15895 GCA_002564285.1 Tympanoctomys barrerae | reverse complement strand
AGTCAGGATTTTTAAGTACCTTATTATACACTGAACTTGTTCTTACCATTGAATGACAGCATGTAAGCCATCTGGCTGAAGAGCACAAGGAAGGGCGTTTAAGGTGAACATGTGTGTAAAGAAAAACTGAGAGATGTTCAACTGAATATATTTTCTCGGTCTAGAACATATTTTATTTTATTTCATTTTATTTTATTGCAAGGAGTGTTATCAGGAATCGAACTCACAGCCTCACACTTGTGAGGCAGGCACTGTGCAGCTGAGCTGTGTCACCGGCCATAGAACATTTTTACAGTCAGGCTGCTTTCCAGATGCTTCAAGATTCCCCACCTTACCATGTGGACAAGTCATATTTATAACCACAGAAAAGGAAATGGTACAGAAACAACTTGATTGGATGTAGTTGCTATTAATCTTCTATGTGCAGTCTCTTCTCTTTTCAGCCTCTGATTGGCTACATGTTCGCGTCCTCTGATTGGCTGAGCCCCCCTTGCTTGGTAACAGGTGTGTGCAGTTCAGGATGGTCATGACTTGTTCACTCATCAGGTTATATTTCACTATAGATGTGGGTTGCTTTGGGGCCGTCTCTATCACACAGCCCTAGAGGAGAGTTTAGGCCAAGCTTATTTGATTTCAACACGTGATCAGTACCAAGGAAAATGACTGAATGAATGAAAGCATTTTGGATGTGTCAGAGAGAATGTAAATAAAGGATTATTATAATGTGGCTGAAAACTGTGTCAGTGAAATACTTTGAGAGTATTAGTACGATAAAAATAGTATGGACTAAATATTTGCACTTTCTCAAAAGCCATACATTGAAATTTAGGCACTCAAAGAAAGCAGTGCTCGCTGTAGGCAATCTTTGCAGGTTGGGTAGATCATGAGTGTGGAACAATCATGATAGAATCAGTGTCCTTATTAACAGAGCCCACCTCTCACTTTCAGCATCTCTGTCTCATTGCACTCACTTTCTCTCTGTCTCTCTCTATCTGCATCTATCTCTGTCTCTGTCTCTGTGTCTTTGTATCTCTGTCTCTGTCTCTCTGCATCTGTCTCTTTCTCTGTCTCTGTCTCTTTCTCTGTCTCTCTGTCTTTGTCTTTGTGTCTCTGTCTTTGTCTCTCTCTCTCTCTCTCTCTTTCTCTCTCTCTCTTCTCCTTCTCTCTCTACCTTCCTCATTTGCCATTTGCCACCAGAATACACAGTAACAATAAAGCTATTGATAAGCCACAAAGGGAGTGTTTCACCCAGAAACAAATAAACCATAACTTTGATCTCAGATCTCTAGTCTTCAGAATGCTGAGACATGATATTCTGTAGTTTGAGCCACTTCATTTGTTAATTCTATTAAAGCAGTTCAATTAAGCAAGCAGAAAATCTGAATATAATATCCCAAGAAGCTTTAGCTAACTTTATCTCAAGTCAGTCAGAAACAATGATCACATTCTGTCTTCTTTTAGTTCTGCTTGTGAGTCTGCCTCATCCTTTTTGCTAAATTGTTAAGTAATCTGATTGATCCCCTGTTGGCCCTCTCTATTCACTGGACTCCTAGAATACTGTTGCTACCATCTTAGCCAGTCGCAATATTTATTGAATTTCATTAGGAAGAATAACTCAGTTTCAATATGATTTATTAAAATAAACATTATGATAAATTAGATTTATGTTTACTTCTGTTTTTTTTCAGGTAAAAGTTTACATAGTTTGTAAATGGGATGTTTTAAATGCTGATTCTAGGACTATATTACATTGAATGTCATTTTGAAGAGCTCTGATCAGGAGACGGTTGATAGCCTAATGTAGCTGTTATGGCTTCTGTCTCGTTGTTCCCCCCGAAGCTCATGTAGTCATGGGGGCTGCTTCTGGAATTTGAGATTGATTACTGTGGCTGTGGGTGGGTAATGCAGGTAATCTGAGGCAGGCAATCTGCATTACAATGTAAGGAGTGGAGAGAGGCTAGCTGGTTGCCAGAGCCTCTGCTCATCCCTGTGCTTTTTGCTCTTTGATGAAACCATGAATAGTTGCCCTGGGCCATGTGCCACTCTGCCTTGGAGCCAGTTAGTGCGGTCAGAAACCTCCACTCACTGTGAACTAAACAGACCTTTCCTTCCTTAATGGTGAATGTCGGGTATATTGTCCCAGCAATGAAAGAAGAATAACTGAGATGGTAGCCTGATAGAAGATAGGAAAAAGAAAAACTTTACTTGCTGATCATATGCTAATTATTATAGATAAACTGCTACAAATAAACACTTTGCAAGAGTTATCCCTTGGATGGTATCTGAGATTCCATACATGGATTATAGTCTTTCTCTTTTTACCAAAAGAAGGAAGTATGACAAGAAAGATGTAAATACAAGGAGCTTTTGGAAGCTGTAATCTTTCATGCACTAGAAGAGCGTTTGGTTGAATCAAATGTGTGCCATTTTAAGCACTTCTTCAAAAGACCTACATAGAACATAACATTTATTTTCATTTACTGCTTTATGTGATCACGTTCAGAAGAGAATGTAATTATAAAGAAATTATTGGCTTACACTTTTTTTAACTTTTTCTTTTACTTTTACTAGAACATGTTTTTGGTAAATAATGATTATATTCACTGTAAGGAATCAGTGTATTGGGCCTGGGGAGATAGCTCAGTAGAATAAGCGCTTGCCTTGCAAGCACAGGGTCCTGAGTTCAATCCCTAATACAGCAAAAAAAAAAAAAAAAAAAAAAAAGAATTGGTACATGTGGATGACACATCTCTGTCACTTTACTCCTTCCCTTAACTCCTCTTTTATCTTGTCAGCATCAGATTCATTTATCTTAGAAATTCTTATACATTTGACTATGATATGTACAGATTAAAATCTAAGATTTAGACACTGGCTAACAATTAGGAGGATTTCTACAATATATTTAGCTATAGCTCTTTTCTTCTCACAGAATCAATAAAATATATGTACATTTTTAGGTTATGGTACCAATATTAGCCATAATTATTTTCCCTGGGAAAGAAAATTTGTGTTTTAAAAATCATTTTGCTCATTCTGTCACGTCTATGTATTTCAGTGTTCTCTATATCATGTTACTTAACAGATTTGCTAATAATTCCTTTAGCTTACTCCTTTCTTTGTAAGCTCTCTCCTGCTGTTTGTACTCCACTGACGCTGAGAATTCACCAGAAAAAATTAACCTCTCATGCCTTATAACAATAAAGAATTTGAAAATTCATTTTTTGTTTGTGTTCGTTAAATATTCTGAAAGTGTCTCTTGGTAGAAGAATAGCAGTGTATATTAAATCTGAATCACTCCCTTACTGAAACAATGAATAAAGTGACTCTGGGAAGAGTATTTAAGTCTAAGTATTTTCTTCTGCCCCATATAGACATCATTAATAATTTATTTATATAGAAAGACCTTGTAATGCACATCTTTCATAGAAAATGAAATGTAAATGAAAGCCTCCATCCAAAATTAGATGCAGGCAAATGAAAGTAATTTCTCAGGCAAAGGTCATTATTTTATTAAGTTTACAGTTAAAAAATGATCACAGTTACCCAGTAATCTCTATATGTGTATGACATCTGAATAAGGGGGAAACACTGCTTATTGAATACAGGATGCCACTTAGCTGCTTTGTGATTGGATCTACCTCACTCAAGGGCATAATTTGTTGCCTTCATGATTGGATGATTAATTAAAATTCTGCAGGGTTGCTACTTGAATATTTTTGGAAGTCTGAAAACTCAACACTTTGGGGTATTAATGATCCAGCTTTCTTTCCCTTCTTATAATTTAATGGCAGTGTAAAGTTAGCATAATGCAGAAAGCTAAACATAATAATACAGAATAAATGTCAACTCATCAAAGTAAAGCAGAAACCACAGGGGTAGTCTCTCAGACTTATGGCGCATGTAAGTATTCCAAACACTTATTGTCTTTAATGTGAAGCATATGAGAGTAGGTGTCGTGGCGCTCGCCTGTAATTCCAGGGCTGGGAAGGCTGAAAACAGGAGGCTCACTATGAGTCCAAGCTGTGCAGGGAGACAGACCCTGACAAAATACTTTTAAAAAAATGAAGCATATGACTTCATCAATAAGAGCTTTAAATGTAAAAGTAAATTAATATTTATTGAGTAATAAATCCATTATTCTTCAGTTATATACATAATATATCCTTCAAACTGAGTTCTATATTAATTGTTTACTTTTTATATTACTAACACAGCTACCATTTGCTCATACAAGGCCAATATGCTCAAAAGTATTCTATATTTTTTCCAAAGTTCCAAAGTTTTACATGTTTTATTTTGCAAAAAGTAATATTAACTGCTAGGAGGAGATTTGATGGTTAATATATTATTTATTCCAAATAATTAATATGAAAGTGCTGTCATTCTACCTCCCAAAAAGCTTTAAATTTACAAACACATATTCTTTACAGGTTTCTCTCATCTTCCTTTATGTCTCTGCATTTACAATATTACAATGACTTTACTTTTATGCTTATGATTGTTAGGTATGAACCCACTCAATTGACCAGACCAGGCATTCCTATGCGAGGAGATTTATTGGAGACATCAAGCAGGATGGCTGTCTAGTGGAATAAGACAGCTGTGAATAAAGGAGGGGACAGGAGACTTTTTTGGATCTTCTAAGGAGGTGATCGCTGGTTGTAACAACTGAGGCAGAGCTAATCTTGGCGGGGTTACTTGGTCTGTGGAGGACCTCTAATGTTAACAAAGGAAAGTTTCATGGTTGCTTACCCAGGTCAAAGTCAGGTGGACCTGTGTTGTATTTTCAGGTTTGGCTCTGTGTGGGGCAAAGGGGGACAGAGTTTGGGGGCAGGGTTCCTGAGAAACCAAGAGGGAGAGTGTTTGGGGCCAGGTACCTGGGAAACTTTGAAGCCCAGACTCTATTTGATAGAAAAAGGGCAAAGAAATCATCTGGATACTTCCTGCTGAGTAGGGGCATCCTAGGGCCAAGAGTCTAATATCAGGGCAAGGAATTGTCTTCACTGAAAAGTTCTCATTGAAGCAAGTCCTGGTAGGAGTAATCTGAGAGAAGCATTTGGTGAAAATGTTGGCTAATTAATCTGGTGACAGTATTGCAGATGAGGGAAATGAAGCAGGGAAATGTTCCAGTGACGTGAACATAACAGCAAGCCCTATGAGGGGCCCTAGAAGGGGAGTGAGGCAAAGGAAGATGGGGTTTTAAGTATTGAGGCATCACACAGAAATAGCTGTGTATCTATTCTGTGTTGTTTGTCTGGAGGTGTGTTGAACATGTGAGGCTGTGGAAAGATGGGAGTATTAAGAGGGAAATATCAATGCTAAAGGCTTATGGGGAAGAGGACAGGTGTGTGTGTTGTTGAGTACAGCTGGGACGGCCATGAGATCAGGCCTTGGAACGGACATGTACAGGCAGCACTTGGTGAGGTTGGTGGTCTGGGTAGAAGCTAGAAGGGAGTCTATGATCTGAATGTGTCACTTTATCATGACCATGTTGAAGGGGAGGCCTAAGGAGATGGTGAATGATGGGCTTGGGTCCCTTCTAATGTTTGGAAGCTATTGGGTATTGGGGAATACAGGGAAGGGCTGGGCGGTGGAATCTCTGAGGTACATCAGAGTAGGAACAGCATGTGTGACATGAGTGGGACTGGAAGTGTATGACTCTCAGAGTACATGGTCGACAAGGGAAGGGGGCGGGAGGATCTGGCTCTACATCAAGGTTAGGTTTATAGGAAGAGAACTGTGAGAAGACAAGTGAGAGAGACATGGAGCTTTTGAATAAGATCTCTCACCATGAGAAGTATGGAGTAGGGTGGATTTATAAGGAAATTATGAGTGAAGAACAGTGGAGTCAGCAGGGAATGGGCCTGTGTAAAGGCACCATGTAGGTCAGCCATCAACACCTATTATGGGGAATATAGATCTAATATAAAAACTTTAGAACTCAGGAAGAACACTGTATATTGTGTCCACATCAGCAAGAAAAGAGTTTTTACCTCAGAAGTCCAGTGAGACTTGGAACTCTGACAAAGCTATCTTGATGTGGGCCATGGACCCCAAGCTCTGTTGTTCCTCTTCAGAGGCAAGACCAAGCAGATCTGGAGTTGATGGATCTGGGTGTAGCAAGTTTTCCTGTGAGGGCAGGGAATTGGATGACCTACTTGCTCTCTGGAGGACAGGCCAGTCATATTTCCAGTGACCCTTGAGCTTCTAGATTGGAACCAAGTCTGAAAGTTGGGACAGGCTCATGCCCAATGTCCTTCTTTGCCACCCATGCAGGAAGAGCTTGCATGACAGCATTGTTTAGGCTCAGCATTACCTTGTTATGGTCCTACTTTGATGGGAGTCCGAGTGTCACAGCCAAAAACTGGCACTTATATATAGTTAATTTTGGTATCTATTATGGAAAACATGGAAAGTCAGGTTAAGTAAGTTTGCTTGTGAGTTTTGAGGTCCAGTATTTGTCTTTTTGGCTTGGCACGAATCTCATGAGCAGATCAGGATATAAAATAGAAATTATAACAACTGTATATATACAGTTGTTTTTGTAGAAGAGCAATATATTTGATTATCAAACACCTTGAAATATAAAGTGTGACCAGAGAACTGTTATTTCTTATCAACCACAGACATTTTAGCATCTAAATTCTTGTAGAATGTTAATAGGCAGTAGTTAAACTTTTACAGAAAACATTTGATATCAGCAGTCATGTGTAATAGTGTCCCTTAACAGTCATACCAGATGATGAGAAAATTATCAGTTAACCCATGACCTCATTTTGGCTTGACATGAACCTCTTATAAGTATCTAGAGCATAAGAGAAAGGCATGCATATATTTAATGTAGAAACTTTTGTGAGAAAACCTTATTTTAATTTTATTTTTTTTTGCTTTCGTCAAATTGTTAGGGGTGTCTTCTAAGGAGATTATTGGGGGCTCTCCACTGATGAACAAAGGTTGGCAACCCTCTATTCACCAGTCATGAGTCCTGTCCAACAATCTCTCCCCATTTTAGTGATTTTTGCTTAATGGTAAATTAATTTTGATATTGTTTAGAGCAACTTGTAACTCAAGAGAAAGCATGCTTTTAAGTCTATAATTTTAGAGCTCAAACAAAACAGGAACAGCTGTTGACAGAAGCTCTGTAGCCAGCAGGGGCCTCAGGACTGTGAGACTTGGCCCCCAGGAGTCTCTCATGCTACCCATCTGAATCACAAGATGGGCAGGGGCTCTGCAGGGGCTTTGGCTAAGAGGATCTGTTGGAGGCTGTAAGATAGGCAGAGTTACTGGTGATTGCGCAGGGAGAAGAGAGCCAGATAAGGGGTGTCAGACTATTTCCCATTTCAGCAACAAAAGCTATCTAAATTAATGAAGGTATCATAATTACAGTTCCTGGAGGGGCCCAGATAGTCTCATTGTTCAACTTGTATTGTGGCCAGGCTATTTGGCAGAGAAAAATTAGGCCTTTGAATGAGGTCAGAGAAGCCTAATGGGCTTCTAAGGAAAGACTTAGGACAGTCTAGGACAGAAGCATATTTCTGAGAGATTATTGAAGAATTGCCCATAATGGTGAGAAAACATGTGAGGGAGGGGACATGAGAGGAGATTGAAGATGCTGATCTTGTTGCGAGAGTCCCAAAAAGAGACATAGGGCCAAAGCCCTCTGAGCAGGCATCGCTGGTCAGAGAGGAGGCTGAGTAGGGGAAATGAGTGGCTCGGCATGTCAACACGACTTAGTAGAGTAGGGCCAGGGCTTGCTGAGAGACATAGGGCCAGGAGACGAGTCATCCTGAATAGAGAGAGAGTCATCCTCACAGAGAAATCAGGATGAAATACAAACAAAACAAAAGAACAGAAGAGGATGTCAGTGTTGGAGAAATCCTGGAAGGAACGCTGAAATAATTCAGAGGCTATCCAATCCAGGTACGAGCTGAAGGAGTCACAGAGAAGAGGGTTGCAAGCAGAGGCGAGCAAGTCACCCGGGAACGGCATTTATCTTCAAGATGTGTAGAGAAGGGAAGAGAAAATGAGAGTACAGAAAGTGCTCTTGTCTAGGCTAAAGTTGGGAAGGGAACCTGGGAGACATTCATCATTGCTAAACTGAAAGAAGGCATCAGTTGTAGGCAGCAAGTCCCCAGGGCAAATGGCCCTCTGTGTTTTATTTTCCCAACAAGCTGGACAGTGAGAGAGGTTTGAACTTTAACGTGAGTTGAATGAGTGATGGGGGAGTACTCACAGTTTTAGGTGTTTAGGTCAGCAAGGGAGGTCAGAGGCTAGTGGTCTGCTCAGAAGGGCTGGTGGCATACCAGGGCCAGGTCCTGATTGGGAGGGACTGGCAGATGCCTTGGCATCCCTCCTGGGTTTTTGGCACCAAATGTTGGGTATAAACTCACTCAATTGACCCGACCAGGCATTCCGATGTGACTAGAAGATTTATGGGGAGGGGGCACCAAGTTTGCTAGCTGTCTAGTGGACCAAGACTGCAGTGAATAAAGGGGGGGGGACAGAAGACTTTATAAGATCTTTTAGGGAAGGTGATAGTGGGCTGGAACAGCTGAGGGAGATCTCATCTTGGCAGGCTACCTGGTATGTGGGGAGACTTTTAACGTTAACAAGAAAAGTTTCGTGGTTGCTTGCCCAGATCAAAGTCAGGTGGACCTGTTCTGCAGTTTCAGGTTTGGCTCTGTGAGAGAGTTTTGGGGCAGGGTTCTTGCAAAACCAAGAGGGCAAGTATTTGGGGCAAGATGGCTGAGAAACTTTTTTCTGTTTGTTTGTTTGTTTTTTGAACTCAGGCCCTTGCTCTTGCCAGGGAAGCGCTTATTCCACTGAGCCATCTCCCTGGCCAAAACTTTGAATCCTGACTAATCACTTATATCTATTCTCTGTCTTTTATCATTAGGCCTTTAAATTTGCACCCAATGAAATAAAGATATTTTCCTAAGCATCTTTCTAAGTTAAATATAAAATTTTGAATTTTGACACATTCTCCATAATCTCCATTTTTTAATATATAATGAAAGTACATTTTTAAAAATTTAAATAATTCAGTAGTTCAATTTAAGAAAAATATTTATAACAAGATCAGAGAATGTTTTGGAACACATTTAATAACAAAATATTTTAGTTTGATGATCTTTTTGGCTTTTGCCAACAACTATAAAATATTCACCTTTGTATTTTTCTTCTAGAAATATACCCTCCTAAACATCAAATTATACATATAATAGAGCACCTCCTTCTTTATGTATACTTTTGAGTAACTGACATTTATTTTGATTCTGAAGTTGGCCATGTTATCTTTCATCCTTAGTAAATAAAAGCTAAGGTAAGTCAAGCAGAGAATTTATTTTAATTGTAGAATGGCTCACATTCTTGCTTGTTGATGAACTCTTTCTTTCTATCATGTGAACCTGTTCAGGCAGATCTGCTGAATAATAAAAGGCCCTTTAGAGAATTTCCAGATATCCCAGTTACTTAGTTTTGTAGGTGTAAATCCTGACAGATGAGTTAAATGTGTTTATCCATCTCAGATTAATCTGCCTCATTTAGCCAACCCAGATTAGAAAACTGTGTGAGTGCCTTGGTCTTATATCTAAAATAAGAATATATTAAAATTTTGCAAGCTTCTGCCCCAAATAATAATGATGTTAAAATATATAATTTAACAATGATTACTTGAGGTACCTAGTGATAGTTATGTCATTGGTATAAAAATGGAGATACACAAGCGAATAACTCAGTGAAAAGTGCGGGTTTGTATATATAAATGAAGAAGAATGAGTCCATTATTCAGTAAGGAGTTGTAATTAACTTTTACACCTAAATAATCTTTCTTTATAAACATCACCATTTATTACATCACTAACAACTAATTGAGACACGATGTAAGCCATATATTTTATTTATGAGTAGTGTGTGTGTGTGTGTGTGTGTGTGTGTGTGTGTATGCATGCCCACCCATGCACAAGCCAGCATCAGGAGTGATAGTGTAATTCTTTCCTAGACATGTAAAAATTCTGTGTTTTCTTTTTGTGAAATTTTATTGCTATTGTTTGGCTTTTAGAATTGGACTTCATATATGTTTTTCTTGTCATTATGAACAAACATACAAAATAACATAGCTCATTTATAATAAAAAATGAAATCTTGTCATTTTCTTTCCACAGATGGAACAAGAGATCATTACTGTAAATAACATAATCCAGACAGAGAAAATTAAGACACATCATCTCAGCATATATGAAATTTGAGAAGCTGAATTTTCTGAATTTGAAACAATGGTTACAAAAGACTAGAGGCAAAAGGTGGAAGGAAGGAATAGGGAAAAGTTAATCAATGTGTGGCTTATCATTCGCTTTGCTATTTGAAAGGCAAAGTCCACATTGGAGGAATAGAGGTTTATTTTGGCTCATAGTTCCCCTGGGTTCAGTTCTAAGTTCACAGATAGAAATAGCATGGTGGAGGACAGCGACTGTGTCCATGGAAACAAGGAAGTAGGGGAGAAAGTATGCACCTCGCAGGAAGATGGACACTCCCACTCCCTGTGCTAGAAATGCTTCACCTTCAGTCAGCACGTTTAGATGTGAATGCACCCATTGGGGAATCCACTGCTGATTAGCACGTCGGTCATCCAATCACCTACCCAGAGCCCAGCTCTGAATGCGTGAGACTCTGGGAGGATCCTTTAGATATAAAACAGGGACAGAGGAGCAAGTAGTCCTGAGGTGCTGCTGGACCGTAGAGAAATGGTGTATAGTAATGTGTTTTTACTGTTTATAAATCTACAAAACAAGGATTTTAAAAGTTCTTACCACAAGAAGATTCTATTCAAGAAGCTATTGTTAGCCAGATTTAAACATCCACAATCTATACATGTATCAAATATCTTCTTATTTGGCTAATATGTGTAATTTTGAGTCTTTATATACAAGTTAAAATCAATTATAATATTAAATATTTGATTTTTATTATTTTTTATTTTTTAAAGAAAGTACAAAATAGTGTGAAAACAATTATATTGTTTTTGTCAACCAAGTTAATTTAAATATATATATATTATATATAGTTTCATTTATAGAAATTGTTATATAAATTAAATTGTCTTTAAGTACATTAGTTACTATCTTATAGCAGCATTAAGTTTGTATTTCAATACATTAAAATGAAATAGCTTGAATAGTTGCATAAAATTTTGCTTTTATTTTTGCTTTTCACTGTAGAAAATTCATGTTTTAAATTTTATTTTGATATGCAGAAATTATATTAACCACTTAGTCTATTTATTATTCTTTATCACTTTAGTTATATTTTCCCAGGATTATATCAATAGTGTTCTACTAATTGTTTTGTCTTCAAGTTTTGGTACCTTAATCTATTTATCTGTCTGCCTGTCTGCCCGCCCGCCTGCCTATCTGTCTCTGTCTGTCTGTCTGCCTGCCTGCCTGCCTGCCTGCCTGCCTGCCTGCCTGTCTGTCTGTCTNTCTGTCTGTCTGTCTGCCTGCCTGCCTGCCTGCCTGCCTGCCTGCCTGCCTGTCTGTCTGTCTATCTACACCAGTGACCTTGTGCTGGCCAGACAGGCACTTAGGCCACTGAGCCATCTCACCAGCCCTTGCTTGCCCCTTGTAACTACCTGTAGGTGTTAACTGTGGCAACTTCAGTGCCTTGAGAAAATTAGCAAAGCTCACTTCTCTGTGTGTCTGGGTGGATCATGGAAGCATCACTTTACACACTACAACAGATTCCATGCCATTCCCTGATCAAAGTAAGATCTTTGTTCATGCTCACCCTCCTGCCATGGTGCTCCTGCCTCAAAGCCAGCTGACCATGGACTGGAACCCTAAAGCCATGTATGAGCCTACTGAAGTATCTCCTTCCAGTTGTGGGTGTTTTGAATTGTGGCTCATCAGCAAGAAAGCTGACTAATACAACAGAATAGTATTTCCTGCATCAAATGAAATTATAGGCAGATAGCTTTATGAGTATCAAATTATTATTTGTACTTTTTTCTTACTTACACATTTTTAGCTTTAGTTAGATATAGATCCTCAGAAGAGATGAAGGACATAAGCCACAGTACATGATCACGATGTCTTGTTCATGATGTACAAGACAGCACATGCAACAATTTACTTCCTTTGTTTTTGTTTAAGTGACAGGGCAAATACTAGATAGTATCTATAATATTGTCATGTTGGTTAAAGTCCCATTATGCATTATGACAGTACAATTTGCCCATTTATCAAATGACTAAAACATAGTGTTAAAATTCAACTTAATAGAAAAACCAAGATATATAAATGTAAATTCTATTTGCTTGGGTATTTACATTTTATTCACTTTTGTTACGTTACTCTTTTTCTGCTTTCTCTTTTTTCAACTCTATACACAGATGCAACACTCAAATACTCATCTTTTGCCTAACAACACCTCTGTAACATTCTGAAACTTTCTTATTAAAATGCTAGTCTAAATGTAAGGATGAGAATTAAATACAAATTATTTTCTTCAGATTAATTACATTTCTATGAAAAACATTTGCCTCATGAGTGGGCTCTTCCTAAGTTTTTCTGATCCAGAAATTAATTGAAAACTGAAATAGAATTACATTTCTTCCTATGATTTTGGAAAGAAAGAAGTTGTGTTTGGACTCACACTCTCTTCATAAGTAGGATTTGATTTTATGGCCTACATTTGTCTGGTTTCTTTGATTGCAAGCAGTAGAACAGAAAGACAACTAAATAAGCTAAAGAAACAATGCTGTTTTCTTATATGTTTGCTATATGCTGTTGAGTGGATTCAATAATTTCCAGATTTAAACTTAATACCATGGGACAGGAATACCCAGAAAAAAATGATAAAATGAGGGCTACATGTGACCTTCTGCAAAAACGGAGCACCAGTGATTTCCTTCTTGATATTTTTTACATTTTCTTCCTAATCTTTGTCCATCTGAATTGATCTTTTCATTTATCTACTTCACTATGCTCTTCATTCGCTTCCTTTCAGTCTCTAAGAGTGATGTAGTTCCTGTGCCGGCTTACACTCACGATCTTTCAAAAATGTTTAGATCTTTGAGAGAAGGATTAGTTCCCTACAAGCTTTTTTATCTTTTTTGCTTTAACTAGAAATACCAGTATTTCAGTAATATTCACTTCATTATACTAAATTAAAGCATAACTCATGCTTCATTATTTCTTTCTGGTTTTTATTCATATATTCACCTGTATTGAGCACATATAAACAAATGTCAACACACACTTCATTTTCAACTTACTCAAACCATACTTTTACATCCATCTTTCTTGTAACAGCCCAAACCTGTCATGCCTGTATTTCTGGGTGATTAATATCATCTATATATTCATCCATCAAACCTTACATTACTTCTGCACTTGATCAAACATTGATTCCTGCAAATTGCAAGTCCTATATCTCAAAGTCACGTTCCTTTCCATTCATTGCCATTTACTTCTGCTGCAGGTCAAAGTCTGTCACAGGTCACATGAATTATCTCCAAAGTTTGCCTCAGCCTCAGCCCCAAAGACATCTGGAAACTCACCAGCACAAAGCCTTAAGCATACACTCTACTTGAGCATCTATGTTACTTTGACATCAGAACATAAGCAACTAAATGAGGTTCTGATGTCAGAAGTTTTGGGGAAAGTGCCAAATAGTGGTTCTGAGCTGCAGCTGCCTGGATCTCACTCCCTCCGCACTGCCACTAGCATGGTGACACGTGCAAGTTGCTGGGTGTTCTATGTGTTCTCCCACATGGCAAGAAGGTGTGATAACAGAATTCTTGTGGATCAGAGTTCTCTGACGTAACAGCATTGGTAGATTTATAGGATCACAGTGGGCACAATCTATAGCAGCCTTCTGCAAACTGCAGAACCAGAGGATCCTTATTTCTTCAGTTCAAGAAGCTGGATACTGAATAAAAAGAAAAAGAGATAAAGGCTTAGTGTCAGCCTGAGATCAGAAATCTGCAAACTTCTTGAAGATTTGCTGGTCACAGTCTAAATTATGGTGGTGAAGAAACTTGACTCTGATACCCATCGGTTATGATAACAGCAAATGACAATTGCTCAAGCTCAATGAGCTAAGAAGGCTGTGTCCCTGTGTCCCTGATTGAATCTATTTGGGCCACAGGCCTACAGAACAGCACTTCTCACGTCCACAGTGGGCACTTCCCCTGCAACCGTTTTCTGGAATACTTGCCAGTTGTGTCTACAAACATCTCCACAGACCCATCTATAAATGGGTTTTACTAATCTGCTAGATATTTCTTAATCTAGTCAATTTGAGGGCTGATTTTGGGTATCAGGAATCAAATTCAGGACAACGTACTTGCCAGGCAGGCACAGCACCATTGAGCTACATCTCTGAATGTTCATCCAGTCAATCTGAAAAGTACCGTTAATACTCATAAAACACATAAAGCCGTTGGGTGGATTTACTGAATAGTCTACATATAGTTTAGAAGAATGTGGTCCACAAGAAATCATTGAATAGGCCTGCGGAGATAGCTCAGTGGAATAAGTGCTTGTCTGGTAAGCCCAGGGTCCTGAGTTCAATCCCTGGTACCACCACCACCACCACCACAACAAAAGAATTATTGATGTAATAAACTTTGAGACATTTAAAATAAAAAGAAATCATTGAATAAAAGTTAACTTTTACCATTTTCACTTTTTGACTACATAAACTTCTTGGCCTGTCTAACATGTACTCATTCTTAGAACCTCAAATGTTTATCAAATTCACAAAGATTAAAAACATTTTATTTTTCTGTTATAATACATGTTATATTATATGAAATAAATCTCTTTAATCATTCACTTTTGCTTTTGTGGAGCAAAGAATATATCTTTCCCATGTCTACTTATCTCTCAACTAAGAATAGTACCTAGTAAATTGTAGCATGTACAATTTCCAGAAAATCACTAAAGGCATTTTTAAATTTCGTATACTTCTACACCTCGAAGATAAAAATAGAGCCTGCAGAGCAATATGCACTTTGAGGTCCCATACGCTCTTCAGAAGTTTCAGCCTTTATTGATTCATTTTAAAATAAAGAATATAGACATTTTCCCCATAAATTATTTATTGTGCATAGTTAGAGAATTGGTTGTAATTCTCTATTTATCTCTACCATTTTCCGTTGACATTTTCAGTCACGATAGGAAACCAGTGTAACAGCTATGATTCTGGAAAATATGATTATTTCAGATAAATTACCGAATCCACCTGAGTTATTTGTTAATGGTTTCTGTAGGGAAAGCTGATATGTACTCCATAGTAGCTTGAATCTCATTTTAAGAGATTTAAATCTAATTTTAGTAAGTCACTTATACAATTGGATTGATAATTATACAAATATTAATGAGCATCCGTTTATTTATTTATTTATTATATTTTAATCTTTTTATTTATTTGGTACAGGATCTCTCTACACACTCAGACTTGTAGTGATCCTCCTGTCTCAGCCTCCTCACTGCTGGGATTACAGGCCTGTGCTACCATGCCCAGTTTCTGTGGCTGGCTTGGCTCGGGGCCATTACAGCATGCTATAAAAGTGACTGAATCTGGGTCCTAATTTTCAGACAGGCACTTAGACCGCCAAGCTAACTCCTAAGAGCCCCCTATTTACTCTTAAGAACATAATCAGCATCTAATCTGATGCAATGACATTTAACATTTTGATTCCAAAATTTTCTTCATTTTCTAGTACAGTAAACAACAATATTGAAGTTACTTTGATGTCTTCAAGTATCAGGTACATGATGTAATTTATAGGTCAATTTTTAGGAGAATTCATTCTAAAGATTTTATTCATATATTTAACTCAGGATCTACATATATTTTTTGGCTGTCTACCTAAATGTCTTTTTTTTTT
>NDGN011332625.1:0-10145 GCA_002564285.1 Tympanoctomys barrerae | reverse complement strand
TTGCTTTGCTAAGCTTGTTCTGAGTAGGTGCTTTAGACCACTGAGCCATCTCACCAGCCCCATAAAATCATATTTTAAGGCTCTGTATTTCAATTTTGTACTTTCAATGAGACTGTCAAAGTAGTAAATGATCATGTTACAGGGTGCTGGTTTTCAAAATATTCTCTTTCAGGATTGAAAAGCTCTCACTGGTTAAATTTGGTGTTATACAATGTTAGGATTTAAAAACATTTAGTCATCAAATAAATTGTCTCAATAAAAATTTTCATTTTGGCACATTTTGGTTTTTATTTTGCAGTGCTAGGGATCTGATCAGCCAATACTCAAAAGATTTCTCTAAGAATGAGGAAAGTGGGTTTACTGTTAAACTGCTTTAGTAAAGTCCCATTCGTGAGATGAAACAATTTAGCATAGTAGTTTTGCCTAGGGGTCTGTGTATATGTGGGAGTGTGGATATAAATGAATTACTACAGGTGGCCTACAGAAAGTGGCACAATGTGGCAGGTCGTTATTTGAGGGCTGATTAACTCGGGCCCAAAGAACGAGATCCCATCAAGAGCATAACAAACTGGGAATGCTGCTTATTAATTCATTCTCAATTCCAGACAATGCCATAACAAGGAAATACATACATTACAAATAATGGTAGCTGTCTAATTGAAGTGATATGAATAAGTGTTACATAGGACACTCTTCCATGATAGTCTCTTCTTCCCATTACCCCTTCCCTATCAAAAACAAAACAAACCCACAGATTACTCAGTTATTATCTTTTAAAAGTGCTACACACAATACAGAGTAAATTGGGGCATGTGAGTGAGGATCATTTAACTGTTGTCCAGACTCAATTTCCACAGCAGCTAAAGTTTGGTTTTGGCAAATAGCCCACCACCCATTAGCCTGGGACTGTTTTGGAGCAGAGTCCCGGAACGTCCAGGTTCTTGGCACCCGAGAGAGTCACAGGAGAAACTGCATTGTTCTCAGCACCCAGAGGTGTGATGTTTGTTTAGTCCTGAAGTGGTACTGGGCTTTGTTACTATGGAGCCTAGTCTGTGGTTTTAAAGACACCTAACATCAGTTTTAAAGACTTATTTGACCCCACTCACTCTCTAAAGGTGGTGTTTGTTTGTTTGTTTTTGTCTTTTTGAGACATTTCTACTACATAGTTCAGGCTAGCCAGGAACTCACTTTGGCCTTGAATTCTCAGCTTCCCCAAGTGCTGGGATTATAGGCATGCGCCACCACACCCGGCTAAGAGAGAAGATTCTTAAGAAAGGGGCAGCACATATCATGGTCCCTGACAAGTTTCTACTGATCCAGAAATTCTGTTCTATCTCAGGTGAAATGGGGAAAAAAAGTGTAAGTGTCATGACTCTACGGAACCTACAGCAGCTATGAAGCTCTTTCTTTGCAATGTTTTCTTCTCAGTGCTATCTCGGTCCCTAATCTTCCTTCTCCTGGATTTTTATGGGAAAAAAAATCCTAGACTTATTACTTCTATGGTTTTAATAATATCCTATAAAAGTGTTTTACAGAACACATTAAAATGTGAGGTCTCAGGGCTGGGGGGATAGCTCAGCAGCATAAGCACCTGCCTGGCAAGCACAAGGTCCTAAATTCAATCCCAAGTACCAAATAAATATTTTTTTAAGTGAGATTTCAATGCAATGATTTTAAAGCATAGCAGCTTATATGATTAGTTCATAAGCACTTAATCACAAGTATTTAAGCAGACAAGTGACTGTAATATTTTATAGTACTCGTTATAGAATCTACTATCACCTCAAAGAGCATTCTACAACAATTTGATCTTTTTGAACATTAGTATCAAAACAGTGTGACTCAAACATGGGTGAAGACTAGAAACTAAAAGGCTCCATGTGACAAAAGCTGACAGCTGGTAAGTGGAGGCTCAGGTAAAGAAGGTTCCTTTCAGTGCCTTCTCAAAATGTATGTCTGATCCAGACAATCTTAAGACCCAAGACTTCTGGGACTTCCACGGCTAAAATACCTTCCACAGAAGCACTGAAGCTTGTCTTGCTAGCAGTATTTTTCCAGGCCACACAGAGTAGCACTGCTGAATGAAGACCTGGACACCCAACCAGCTAGACACGCGAGCGTGCACTAACTGATAAGCACAAAGGACAGTTTATTGTTACCTCTAACTGAAAGAGCTATAGACACACTATAGATATAGAAATGGTGTTTCCTTAAGGCTGAACGTGGAATGAAGAAAGAGGAACTTAAGTACTTCAATTAAATTCTTAAGTTGAGGCCCATAAATTTCCAAAATTATTAAATGGTTGTCATTCTCTATCGAGGAAACAGAAGAAAGGGATCTGATTTGCCTTGGACAAAAACCAAAACAAACCCAAACAACCCCCCAACCCCGAAAAAAAAAAAAAGATATATTTATATATAACATTCTAAAATCTTAATCACTATACCTCTTTTCAAGCACAGCACAAACTGTAGCTGGTGCTACTTAACAAGCATTACAATTTTCTTTTTAAAAAGCATTTCTTGAATCCAAGAACTAAAAGAAAGAAATTAAAGCTGTAGAGAATGCTCCAACTTCAGAGGTCTCATACTATACCGTGAATCGTGTCTGTCACCTGGAAACCAGAGTGCTCCAGGCACGATCGCATGGACAAGCCTGCAGCAGAGAACACATGCACATACAGCTAAAGTGGTACATTACCCCCATCGCCCTTCACTCCACCCAACACAAGACATTCCTTCCCAGATTGGGGTGGCTGCGGTCAAGCCATCGTTCCAGAGATCAGAAATCTGCATTGGCTTCATGCTATAAATTCCAAACATTTAAGACCAGCAAGACAAGGACAGTTTGAATGTGTCAAAATTAGACATAGTAGTCTGTGGTTTATTGAGTTATCAAAAGAAGGCACCAAGGCAGGTATGGATGGACTGTGGGCAGTAATTTGGCAACAATATCTCCCTCTGTGTGAATGTGAGGGAGTATCAGCTAAGAAACATGAGGCTGGACAAAAAGGGGACATATAATGAAGGGAAAAAAGCTTTACTTCCACAAGGGAAGTTCTGAATACATTAAAGGTAAATATAATTACTGATATTCAAAATACATAGGGTTTTTTGTTTTGTTTTTTTTTTTTTTTTGGCTGTAGTAGGGATTGAACTCAAGGCCATTCCACTGAGCTGCATCCCCAGTCCCTTTTCATTTTGAGACAGGTACTCACTAATTTGCCCCGGGTAGACTCAAACTTGTAATCCTCCTGCCTCAGCCTCAGGCTCTCAGAGTGCTGGGATTACAGCTGTGCACCACCATCCGGGTGGGGGTAGAGGTAGTGGTGATTTTTTAAAAAGCAGAGCAAACCAAACAATGTAAACTCATAATGACACTAAGTGAAATGAGCGAGAAAAAAAGGGTTCATGCTACTCAGTGACATGGGGCAGCTCTCCATCAAGAAGTCTTAGCAATCCTGATTTTGCAATGAGTATGACCTTAGTTCACAGAATAAGCAATCAATTTTTCAGTAACCTACTTTAATATTAACTTCCTATGAACCATTCTGTATTTTACTGTGATTTAACTTTAATTAAACTGGAGTTAAGAGAATAGGGAAGAGGGTATTTTGTTTCCTGAATTCAAAAAGATCTGTGTCCCAAATTTTTCTCATTTGAATTACAAATACATATCTGCATTGTGCCTTGATGTCTTCAAGTATATTATGGTTAGTACTCAAACAAGCACTATTAGCCTTCTATTACCCAAAAAACAAACAAAAACATTTTTCCAGACAACACTCAAGAGAGATCTTTGACGTGTGTTATGAACATTCATGCCTGTGAGACCGTTGGTAACGGCGAGGCCAATCTCTCCATTCATGCACAGAAGGATCTGGCTTAACACAGAGTCACTGTTCTGACAGAGGAGGAGACAAAGCACTCCTCTGAGACTTCCGCCAACTGGCACAGGTTACATTGAATGAACAATACGTACTGACATTTGTGTCTTCCACAATTCATGATAAATAAGCAAACTGGTTATTTGTAATCAGCCAAACTTGCTTCTTTGAAAAGGCTGCTACTGGACGTTGCAGAGCTCATGTTCCTTCCCAATATTAGAAAGGAAAAAAATCAAGTTACATTTATAGCTAGTTTATAGTTTCAAGCTCTCTTGTAGCAATTATCTCTCTTTCTACAAAAGCAAAAGCTGACGTATTCTCAAAACTTCAATTAACTTTTAGTTCACCGTAACTTTACAGTTCAGTTTGGTTTTCATCATCCCTGCAACTAATGAAAATAGCCTCCTCCCTTTTACACTGAAAAGCTAGTTCATGTAAAACAGACACTAAATTATACTGACACGTATCAAGATCCAACCAACATTAAAATTTGCTTACAAGTTTACATAAAACTTGCCTACAGATCTATAGCTATGACTCTTGTGCATATTTTCAACAGGACCTGCTCCTGTCCTTGTTAAACACAGGACTTTTCCTAAGTGCGCTAAACCTGACACAAACCCTAAACAAACTTCCAGAATAGTTATAGTGTTTGCTTATGTCTCATCTCACACAAAATTAAGGGCTGTAAGAGACGGATATTGTGGGACACAAAGTGTGAGTGTGAACCCAAGCAGAAGGCTTTACCTTGGCTTTCTGGTACTTAACACTTAGAGAACTGCATCAAAGAGCAGTCATTTCACTGCCACTATGGAAATAAAGGAAATTAGACATCGCACAACACCAAAAGGAATAAATACGAGCAAACTGAGAAAATTTTAAACCAAGTCACTTTAAGTACTTCTACTTAATATTTGACTGTCAGAGGTAAAAAGTTCAAGAGTTTAAAATGAGAAGGAAAAGAAAAATAGGGACATACTAAACCGGTCTATCATATAATTAAGCAAAACAGCAAAATATTCTGAGAAAATACGCAGGCCTATCATCATGTGCAGCAGCCTTCAATTAACATGTTAAGGAAAGAGCCAACTGGCCCGCCTTAAAGGCCACAGTGGCATCTGCATAGCTGACTGAGGAGCCACCAATTATTTCTGTATAAACACACATATACATATAGAATGTATGTGTTCTTATAAAGTACAGTGAAAAGGGAAAGCAAAAAAGTTTGAGTCACACTATATTTAATTGTCTTTAGCTCATAATTTATTAAGGAAGTAGAATTTATTATGGATCTTCATATTAATTTCACCACATCTCTTATTCCAAATTCTGACAATTTACTATCAATTCTGGCATTTCTTTGCAAATATCTCTTTTCATGATAGCCCAGATTCATTTCAAACAGTTGATGATCAATCAGCAATCTGACTGCATCCATGCCAAGAGTAAGTAATAGAAATTTGAAAACTGAGCTAAAAACCTCTGAAGAGGAATTTGCTCCATACTAACGTCCCTGGCACACTGTCGTAGGAGCTGTTGGAAGGGTACAACTTTCACTTCACCTGGCTCACATCTTACTTTATGTTCTCTCCTATGACACCATTTCAGAGTCCCTGAACTTGACTCCTCTCTTTGTGCTGCCACAGCACTCCCAATTACCAACAGCCTATAGGAACCATCAATATAACAAGTGTCCTTGTAGACTGCAAAATCTGAGAACAAAAAAATCTTTCAATTTAAAGTGATAAATTTCATGATTTTACTGTGTAAGCTTCAACCAAAATAGCATGCTTGAACTAAATTAGCTACTAATAACATGCACTCCTACTTGTGAAGCAAAAGAGTAGCTTTTTTCCAACAAAAATGAGTTCTTTTTAATACAATAAATTTTTAAGTTTATCAAGTCAATTGTGAGATTGCTAAACACATGTTTCTTTTTTTTGGGGGGGGGGGTGCAGAACTGAGGATTGAAGTCAGACCCTTGTGCTTGCCAGGGAAGCACTTATTCTACTGAGCCATCTCCCAGGCCCATTAAACACGTGTTTCTTGTCTCTTAGAAAAATTGCCCAATGCCTGCCTGTTCTGATCAGATGCTAGCAAGCATGGTCTCCACTTTTCATCAGTAAATGTAGCTTCAGGTAAGGAAATGGAAACTAATATAAACATTCAAAAGATAAAAGATAACTGAATAGCTAAATGTAGTTTGGTATTTGCCCCTAAAGTTAGAAATGTTCATAAACATACTCTATCCTATTAGTTTGGTAAGAGTGGACTCCATTTCAAGTAGCTTTGATTATTCTATTTCTTTTTCTGAGCTATCCAAGTTTATTTTTTCTTTAAAAATATGGACATAGAATTCTATGTAAACAAATTTCATTTCCAGACATTTCCACTGTACTTAACTGTTATAAGGTAATACCTTCCAGACAGCTAAAATTCCAAAAAGATGAACTAATAGGTGATAGTGAGACTTTACTGGAGGCAATACTGTCACGTCACAGGCTGGGTTACAGCTGTCTTTTTACAACATTATTCACATACTAGTTCCCAGCACATTCTAGAATTCGGCTGTCGAATACAGCAATCACCAGCTACACGTGACTTTATATTTTAATTCACTAGAATTAAATTTTAAATTCAGTCTGTCAGTCACACTTGCCATATTTCAAGTGTTTGATAGTCACATGTGCCTGGCAACCACCACACGGGACACCACAGGTGCAGGACATTTCAGACCCTCACTGTGGCACTGCTCTAGAGCACAGAACTGACTCCTGCTTTAGTCTATTTCCTAGAAGGGCAGAGTCTGAGTACTTAAAAGACTTCTATTTAAATGAGAACTAGGAACCAAAGCTTCATCAGAATTAAACAACAGTCATATCACAATTTCAGGAGCTATTTATCATTCCAGAATTTTAAAAAGTACTGCTGAAATGCAAAATGCACAAAAGGCAGAAGTGGAGACTCAGTTGTTACAGAACATAAGTAGTCCTAAAGAAAGAAGTACTAAAAAGACTGACTTCATTCAAAGGTGCCAAAAGGACATCAATTAAAAATTATGTTCTGAAATGGCAATCTGATTACATAAAAGAAACCAAATTGCATAATAAATACAAGAATCTTTCTGTGTATATATTGTCAGTAGAAGCCCAGCGTTTCATGTAGCACCGCTAGCCCTAGTTGTGCACCAGTAGTATGTACCTAATTACTGACCTCCACTGTCTTCAGCAGTGTACATCTCCAAATGTACGAACTTGTTTCCTACCCGTTTAGACCTTAACCATTTTCACAGTTTAATACAATCAAGGAAAAATTACCTAATGAAAAGATTCATTCACGTGACAATTCAACAAATCAACTTTTAGATCATCTATTTATTTATTTATTTATTTATTTATTGTGGAACCGGGGATTGAACTCAGGTCCTTGAGCTTGCCAGGGAAGCGCTTATTCTAATGAGCCATCTCCCCGGCCCTAGATCATCAATTTATATATCTAAGCACAGAATCAAATATCACAGACATGGATGTGACCTGCTTTTCTTTTCTTTCTTTCTTTTTTTTTTTTTTCTGAGAGGTTTTGTTTTGAAGTTTAGGATGGCCTTAACTTCATTATCCAGCCCAGGCTGGCCTCAAACTCAGGGCGGTCTTCATACCAAGCCTCAGCCTTCCAAGTGTTGGCACTGTAGGTATGTGCCACCAAGTCTGGCATGATCTGCTTTTCTGGATTGAGTTGAAATAGACTGTTCTCTTTAAAAACTTCATCAGAAAACTATTCTGCTCTAATTTCTGAAGATACTATCCCAGAGCAAAATGGGTATCAACCTAACAGTGCTATGGGTGTGAACAGTGAAATGAGGAAAAAAAAAAAAAAAACAACAGAAAGAAATTTTATATAATACCCTACAATTGATAAAACAATTCAACAAGAGGCACTTCATTGAAAAATAAAAATTGACTTATTACAAAAATTTAGAAAGATTAAAAATCTAGTACATTCAAATAAAGGTATCTCAGAGAAGTAGTTAATTAAGGCAGCTGCATTTAGAGCATACTTTGTTAAATGGAACTATTTTCCAAAATGTTTGAGCTTTACTGACATATAATTATACATATTGATAGTATAAAATCTTTTTGATTATGCTACAAAATGATTTCTTCTCCATATTAGAATTTTACAGTCTAAGTCAGAATTGAAAATTTCACTGTAGAAAAACCCAAGAACTATCAAACACTGTTTTAACAAACATTATATTTTTAGATGTAAAATTGACAATATTTGTTTTACTACTATATTAAATACTAATATTTACTAATATAAACAAGAATTTAGGATGTGAATAACTGAGTTGTACAAACCAATTAACATAAAGCAGCATATTTAAATATCTTTGGTACAACACTAAAGTATTTAGAATCTCTTTCCAGGTACCTTAGGAAAGATCAGAAAGGTCAACAGCCCCCCTCCCAAGGAGCCCCTGAACTCACCATCCGTAAGATGGCTCCATATAGCCGCAGCAGCACTTTCCGAGGTTCATCGCCCACGGAGGCCATGGTGTCAGGTAGGGAGCACTGGAACAGCATGTTACTGAGGCCACCCCTGTTGGAACCAGAAGGCAGTGAGGATTCTGATGTGAAGGTGAACCATGTCCCTCTCTTGGTACATACAGGGATGAGAAGTCAAGCTTATCAAAGAACTGCTTTCATCTAAGCTCCACACATTCTCTGAGGATAGGTGGAACTTGAATGATGAGCTCCACTTTTCAATTAGTTCCATGAGCCAAATTAAAACCAGAAACTGGGGCTGGGGAGATGGCTTAGTAGAATAAGTGTTCCCCTAGCAAGTGCAAGGGCCTGAGTTCAATCCCCAGTTCCGCCAAAAAATAAAAAATAAAAATAAAACCAGAAATTGGGGTTGGGGAGATGGCTCAGTAGAATAAGCGCTTCCCTGGCAAGCACAACGGTTGAATTCCATCCCCAGTTGCGCCAAAAATAAGCAAAAACAAAAACAAAAAACCCAGAAACGCCCACTCTGTTTTTCTAAGTGTAGAGTTATGGAGTTTTTTTTGGTTTGTTTGTTTGTAAATAAAACTGCCTGTGTATATCAAGAGAATGACAAAAACCAAAGAGGAACCTTGCGAGCCAAGGAGGTGGCTCAGTAGAATAAGCACTTCCCTGGCAAGGGCAAGGGCCTGAGTTCAATTTCCAGTTCCGCCAAAAAAAAAAAAAAGAGTAGCCTCCTCAGCACTAGTAATAGGGACATTCTACAATGCAGTTCTTTAGGCTTATACTCTTTCAGAAAAAGATTTCCATTCTAGAAGTTCATCTCCTGGGGTTTGCTTGTTATTTTTTGCTGTAGTGCTGGGATGGAACCTAGGATCCTGTGCTCAGGCTTACTAGCAAGAACACCATCATTGAGCTACACCATCAGCCCCACCGTTATACTTTGGTAATTACCCTAGAAAATCTTGAGGAGGGGCAGAGAGATAGCTCAGTAGAATAAGTGCCTGCCTGGAAAGCGCAAGGTCGAGTTCAATGCCTGGTACTGCAGAAAAAACAAAGAAAAGAAAATCTTGGGGCAAGCCAGTGTGCTAATGCACACCTATAATCCCAGCTGTTCAAGAGGATGAGGCAGGTGGATCCCAAGTTAAGGTCAAAAATATATTGGGGCAAAATCCAAACTTTCTTCTCTAGGCTTCCCACTTAGTGTGTGGTTCTAAGAACTACCTTTTCTCTGCTAGTGCTAGTAAAAATTCCACAAGTGAGTTTGAGTCTCTTCAAAAATCTTGCAACAACTAATTTGATTTGAAACTGTCTCATTGCTATTTGTTTATCATAAAATTATGGGAAAAATAAAAAAATTAAAAATGCTAAAGTGGGGAGCAAAAAAAAAAATCTTGCAACATTACCTACTTGTTGGAGTTCTCCATGAAGCCCAAAGAGACCTCAATATCCTACAATAAAATTCAGCTATCTATCAAGACCAAAAGCAAGTTACAGAGCCATTTACACAGGAAACAACCCTGGGACAAATTATCTGCCTGTGTAGAAAATGATCAGCCACAGAAGGTTAGTTATGCAATAAATGCAGAATACAAAATACTACACAAGCAGAAGTAACAGATAAGAGGTACTTCAGCTGTAGTAGACTTCAGAGTCCCCAAATTCTATTCTTATCTAGTCAATAAATTTTATCGGGGCCGGGGAGATGGCTCAGTGGAATAAGCACTTCCCTGGCAAGCGCAAGGGCCTGAATTCA
>NDGN011332616.1:0-11689 GCA_002564285.1 Tympanoctomys barrerae | reverse complement strand
TTTTCTCCTTGAAAGTCTCCACATGAACTCTGTTTCTCTCTCCTGGAACTCCCTCCCTTCTGCCTCTTCCCCATCTTCTTGATTTTTCTCTCCATCTGTCTCACCCTTCTTTTGGGTCTGCCTCTCCTTTCCCCTGCTCCCCCTTTCTGTCTCTCCTTTTGCCCTGCACCCTGTGTCTATCTCTTGCATTCTCTCTTTTTAGTCTCTTGCCCTCAATCCAAAACATCTACTTTGATTCCTTTTTGTGCTTCGGCAATGTCTCTGGCTGGGCACTGTATCATTTTCTTCAGAAGGTGAGCTTCCCTGATGTTTCTAAGTATATTTTAAACACCGTAAGATTTGACTTGGAGGAAAATCTGATTTCCACTTTGTGCATTGGTATCTCAAGGGGCTTATAGTTTGATTGTGTTCTGGAAAGTTGGTGTACTGGTTGATACATGTGTCAACTGGAGAAGTTTAGAAGTTTAGCTTGTAAACATCTTTATCCTATGCCAGAGGAGGCTGTGGACACTGTGCGAGTTCTACACTCCCAGCCCAGGATAGCTTGTGTATAATGTAAGGAGGGGAAAGAGGCTAGCTAGAAGCTGCAGCTGCTGTCCTTCCCTTTCTCTTCATTTTTCTCTGCTGCCATGGACTGCTGCTCTCTGCCATGTGCCGCTCTGCCTGGGAGCCAGCTGAGTACAGACTGAATCCTCCACATACTGTGAGCTAAACAAACCTTCCCTTCCTTCATTATGGGTGTTGGGTATTTGATCCCAGCAATGAGTATAAAGTAACCGAGGCAGTTGTCACAGCTCCGCCTCTGGGATTCCTGAGAAGCATGGCCTTGTGGGCTTCAGCTGCTTTTTTTCTGGGGTGTGTGGGTTTGTGGGGGTTCAGATGTCTCTGGGCTCTTTGCCTAATAGTAGGGCATCCACTTGGTTATTGGTCTCCGAACTTGAACATCTGTATCATCACTCAGTGATGTGGCTGGCCTGTGAGGCCTGACTCAGCAGGTCTGAGGTGAGGGCTGACGTTTTGCTTTACTGGAGCTTTCTAGGTGATGCTAATGTGGTGGCTCTCCTGTGCTGTGGGTTGAGTGTATGCCCCTCAAGCTTTACATGTTGGGAGCTTGGCTCCTAATGTGGGAATATAGTGAGATGGTGGAACCTTTGTGAGGTGAGGCTGGAGGGAACTCTTAGGACAGTAGAAGCATAGCACTGAAACAATTAATGTGGTTCTCTTGGGATTCTGGTTAGTTCATGAGGGATTAGGTTGTTTAAAAAAAGCAAGCCTGCCCTAATGTCTCTGGTTTGCTGTCTCTTTCCGAAATTGCTCTTCAGTGTGTTCTCACCATTGTCACCTTCTCTGCCATGAGGTCCTGGCAAGAGTTGAACAAATGCCAAATCCGTGCTTGAGTCTCTCCTCCTGAACCTGAAGCTAAATTTACCTCCTTTCTTTGCAAAGTACCAACAAGCCTTGGGAATTTTTTCATGGCAACAGAAAATGGACTAATACAAGCACCATGGACCACGCTTTAAATATTTAAGATGCAGGGCATGTTGTAATTTAGAATATCACTTCTGCTTTGAAGCTTTCTAAGTTCTACTTAGCAAATGGGGTGCTTCTCCCCTACACTTCCATCATACTCGCAGTAACATTCTGTACTATTTTCAGCAAGGTTCTTCCCATTGTAGACTTCAACAACTTCTGTGCTTGTCTCTCTTCCTTTGAAATGAGTGGTACTTTAGAGTTTATCTTAGGAGAATGAAAGACAAAATAGACTATTGCAGGCCAATAAATATTAAGCATTTTCTCATACAAGGAACATTTAATTTTTAAAAATTTATAGTAGGGGCTTGCCAGTTAGCTCAGTTGTTTAAGCACCTGCCTGGCAAACCCAGTCAGGCTTGCAGGACCATCGTTTGATCCCCAGTTCCACATGCCACATCACACCAGCCATGAAGGCAGCCTGGTCCAGGCCAAAAAAAAAAAAAAAAATCCTTCTCAACTTGGGTGGGCCAAATAGCTCAGGGGATTAAAGCACCTGAAAACAGGCTCAGGGGCCTGGGGTTTGATCCCTGGGCCTGCCATGCCAGCCTTGCCCCTGGGGCACGCCGAAATGGCAATTGAGACTGGGCATGGTGGTACACTCCTATGATCCCAGCTCTTGGGAGGCTGTAAACAGGCGGATCACTACGAGCCCAGTCTAGTAGTGAGACCCTGAACACCTCATAGACCCTTCCCTAAAATAAAAAAAATAAATAAAAAATAAAAATCTACTGAGTAAAAAAGTTCACTGCCAGTAATCATCCCCAAATAGTCTTCCTAACTTTGCACACACTCGTCCAACCATTCTTCCTACTTTCTGAAGCAGCTCTGGAAGCCCTCTTTCATGAGTGTAGCACTGTCATGGTTACCTCAAAGTCCTGAATAAATTCAAAATATTTACCTTCATGGTCATTCTTACTCTGAGAAAGGGCTAGAAGGTGCAGGCATCAGATTGGTGAGTAAGGTGCATGAGGGTGTGTGGTGATGTGTCTGTGAGCCTGCCTTCCTGTTGGATGGCCCTTGGCAGCAGCATTTACCAAACTTGTGACCATACTTCCTGAAGACACTCACAAAAGAAGACTTTCACAGAGAACTGCTTCCCAAAGTGGTGAGGATAGTGGGATAAGTGTGTTAAAGCAAGAGGGAGTATTTTGAGCATGATGAAGAGCAATGTGTTTTTACTGCAATAATTTTTAAAAAGTTGAAGCATTCACCGAGTTGAGCCTATCCTTATGAACAGTGTGGCAGTTGCATCCTTCTTCAGCTTAGCATCATGTGATGCTGTCAAAGGCAGCAGTGTTGGTCACACTGCCCAGATTTGGGGAGCAGCGGAGCACCCCCTGACAGATGGGCAGATCTGTGGCAGGGGGGCCCTTACAGTTGGGGTGCTAAGTGTCTCCAAAATGCACATGTGTTGAGGCTCTGGTCCCCAGCCATGGTGCCCTGGGGAGGTTGCAGGAGCTGTAGGAGGTTGGGTCTAACTGGCGGGAGGGGCGAGTGGGGGCCTTTCCTTGAGTGTGCATCGCAGGGTGGCCTCTTCCACTCTTGTCTTTGTTTCCTGAACATCATGAGGTGAGTATGTTGACCCACAACACAATCTACACTATGATGCTCTACCTTATCACATGCCTAAATTGTTGGGACCAAGAAGTAATGTACCAAGAGCTCTGAAAACCTGAGTGAAAATAAACATTTACTCATTCAGATTTCTTTTTTTAAATGTATTTTGACCAGTGTCTCACTATGCAGCTTGGACTTGTAGTGATCCTCCTGTTTTCAGCCTCCCAGCACTGGGATTACAGGCATGCGCCACCATGCCCAGTCTCGGTAGCTGGCTCAGCAAGCCCCAGGGGTGGGGCCAAAGTAATATGTGGTACTAGGGATCAAACCCCTTTCCTTGTGCTTGCCTAAGCAGGTGCTTAGTCTGTTGAGCTGTCTTGCTGGCCCCACTCATTTAGATTTCTTGTCTCAGGTACTTTATAACCAAGATGCAAAGGTAATACATAGTTTATTCACATGATGGAATATGATTCTGTCCTAAAAAGGAAGGAAATCCTAACACCTGCTTCAACGTAAATGAACCTGGGGTTTTCCTCTGTGGCCTTCTTTAGCTCAGGGATAGAAGTACTTCTCTTAACTTCAGTGGTAGAAATTCTCCCTGTATTTCTCTGTCTTACAGCTTGCACTGTATTTCTATGTTCAGTCCTTCAAGGGTTACTTCAGAATTATTTTAGAATTCAGAAGCATAGCTTTCTTTCTCACAAGGCCTTGATTAAGACTTGTCTTGCTCTGGGGTTTATGAGTCTAGTTTTGAAGTCAAAAGTTACCCCTTCTCCTTGAGTTTCTCTCATAACCATCCCAATGCTCCCCAAGGCAATGGATACAGAAGGGGAGCATTCATATGCTTAAAGAACACTTCCCCTTGAACAATTGCAATGATATCTGCTGCAGTGCCAGAATAGAGTAGCTGATCAATAAATATGATCTCTTTTGATCTTTGCATATGGTTACCAAAGAACTTCAATGTCGACAAGCATTGATCAAATATGAAACCTCCTCAAACTGGATGAGAGACCCTGAAGGATCTCCAGTTGTCTGCAGCTGGAAACAGTTCCACCTTTCAGATTGAACTCTAGACCTCAAAGAAGCCGATGACCACGATATCATCCAGATGTGGCCAAACTGATATGAAACTCCAAGGCATCCCAGGCTACAGCCACATATCCTCGCCTTTCCTTTATTTGACATTCAACTACTCATTTGGGAGTAGCCTCTTTCACTTACTGTTGCTGCAGCCAGTCTACAGCATTTGTCTCTTTTTGACATTAATAGCTCTTCAGATTTCTGATTATCACTCCTGCTTCCTGGAGGCAGAGCCAGCAGGCGTGCCACATGGTTTATTGATTCTCCAGCTGGGACTGCTGAAGGAGACTGAGAGGCCATGTCCATGTCTGATGCCTCTTAACCCTCTGCTGCATTCTGGAATTCATTTTACATCCCATGAATGGACAGGTAGCAGCATCTCTCTGCCACAGGGGTTCCCCACTGTGCCTGGCCCTGCTGTGAACAGATGTGTTTGGAGAAGGCTGGCCAAGCTGCGGTGCAAAGCCTTCCCCAGGCTTGGCTCTAGAAGCTCAAACTCAGAACTCTGAGCTGAAACATCTGAGGCTCCTCCAGGAAACAGGTTGTACAAATCTTTTTTCTCTCTCTCAGCTCATGCATATTCATAAGTAGAACTCCAGGCTGAAGATAATGATTCATGCAGGAAGTACCATTCTGAACATTATTATCTGGGAGTGACAAATGAATTTCTAATTTAACAAGTGTATTGCACAAATAGATCACAAGAACTTTAAAGTCAAAAGCATCCTTTGGAGTCATGCAAACTTCTGTTGTAATGTGGCATAAAATGATAGAGAAAGGAAGATGTCTTCCACTGGTGGGCCATACATAGCAGTTCTTTTCAAAGCAGAGGAGAAATGAAAGGTGGTCAGATTTTGAACACGGCTTGAGTTTACAACAGCAGCCATTAAAAATGACCAGGAATAAATGAACAATGCCAAAAACGAAGAGTCAACTGGCAGCACAAGCATCCACCATTACTGGAGGATGAACAGAATATCTCCACCCCCATCCCTACCAACAACAAAAATGGAATGGAGGCCAGCTGGGTTCCTTGGCTGCTCAGTAAGAATCAGAGGGCACTAACTGCAAGCCACGGCTGCAGAGGGAGGGTGGAATTGATTTGAGCTGCATTTCAAGATCAGCCTCATGCTGGAATGTTAATTTAGAGTATGGTAATGCGATAGCTCCACAACTGGTCTGTCTGCAAAGACGGCCGCTTCCAGCTTGTCAACGTTGACAGTCAAGCCTAAAATGGTTCCTGTCAAGCAGTGGCAGCCCTTTTAAGACTAAGTCTTAAGCCATCTCTTAAAGTTCTATGTTGCTGTCATCACTGTCCTTCACCACCCCAATCCCTTTTTCTTTATGAATGGTAGAATAAACTGACTTTCAGTTCCCCTACCTACTGCAGCTTTCTTTGAAAACCCGTGGAAATCACTCTCTTCTAGAGGCTGGACACCTCTGCACTTTGGATGTTTCTTTTATTGAATTTATATATATGCTCCTTAATTTATAATGAGGGTGTGGCCTGATAAGTCCACTGTAAGCTGAAAACATGTAATAGGAGACAATATGCTTGACCTGCTGAGCACCCTCGCTTAGCACAGCAGTGCACTGTACAGCATCAGTCGTTGGCCTTCAAGATCAGGTGGTAGCAGGGAAGCTGTAGCACACTGCCTTTGCCCAGCATGGACAGAGAATCTTCAAACTCCTGCAGTATGTACAGCAGGATATCTGTTACTGACTTTGCACTATAGTAAAGTAAAAAAATTATAAATGGAACTGTCCTAAGTCCAAGGTGTTTTAGAGTGTCTACTAGGCTCCAAGTACTGTGATAAAACATGTTACCTTTAAGTTCTGATTAAATTCTCAAGACCAATGGCAAAAGTGCTTAATGTTGACAATTTAGTGATGGTGAAACTGACGTTTTGAGAGGTTAGGTCACTTAACCTGAGAGGGGCGGAGGCAGGAAGGGTAGAAACTAGGCTTGCTTGATCTCACTACTGCACTATAGAGATTTCATATTGGGGAGGGGTGCCTTTTTAAAGATGCTAAGCAAATCTCGAACAAACAGAATTCCACTGAAGGACCTTGGTTGCACCAGGGAATCAGGCCCCATAACTTCCTCCAGCCCCCTTCTATCTGTGGGACAAAGTGTTGGCAGGTTCAGAAAATGTATTCATCTGGAACCCTTCCCTTCTCTACGTCATCTTCTGGGAGAACCTGGCTTTGCTAACAGAAAACCTCCACCTTTCTCCTTATTGGTTTGCTTTGATTATGTCATTTGCTTGAGACCATCAATTACTGAGGCCCAAAAACAGTAGGCACTCTGGCCAGGGTGAGTCACGTGGTACCTCTTGAAGTTGCAAATGAAGTTAGCACCACCTGAATGAAGTGGGGTGAAAGTAAGAGGGAGGTCATGGCACCTCTTGGGATGCTTAGGGGCTGTGAGCGGAAGCATGGGAAAGAGGTGCCAAGTAGGCAAAGTCAACGCAGTGCCCTGAACTGCTGAAGGCTCTGCATCTCTTAGCTCTGCTGTGTGAAGGTTACAGAGGAAGAAGTAGTTGGAGGAGAGCAGAGAAGGTGACATGCAATAAAGGGAAAAGAGAAGAGTCTGTTGGAGATATTTGCTCAGAAACAGAAACACAGAATCAAAGAAGAATCTGAGAAATGTTTCTTCAACTCTGAGAGAGAGAGAGAGAGAGAGAGAGAGAGGAGAGACCACTTAGCAAGTAGCGTGTTAAAAGCCTTCTGATTCCCATATTCTGGAACATGCAGCATAGTAGTCTTCCCTTTTGTTCTGCAGTCACCTAAGGTTCTTGGAGGATTCCTGCACATCCCTTATATGGATTGGAAGTAGAGTTCAGGAGGAAGATTGATGAGTAGATCCCAGACCTTGCCTGGCTTGCACCAGCCATCTGCTTTTCCAGATCTCTTATTGGAATTTCTACATTCTGTCTAAGACCTCACTTGCAGAAAAATATCACTTGCTAAGCACTGCTCTACATTAAGGTAATGCCAAGATTAAAATCATCTTGCTTGTCTCTAACATCCAGGAGCCTACTACAGTCCCTGCGACATGGCAGGAACTTAATAACTGTTGAACTGTTAGATGTCACTGAAAATGCTTAATGATAACCAAGGAAGGCCAATGGAATAAACTATGGCTTGAAAATCTTAAATCATAGCAAAAAAGCTGAGGGCTGTTAGCAAGCGCAGAAAAACAATGCTGTCCTTTATGATGGTGTGACTGTAGACAAAGGCTCGTGTACAAATGCGGGTGACCCTTTTCTGTTCTCTTTTTGGCTCATGCACGACTCTCCCTATACAGGTTAATGTTTGTGATGGGCCACTGGTTAATAATAACATCACTGCGAACATCTATCAGGAGCAGATCCTTATGCATTTAACTCTTATAATGGCCTTATGGGGTGGACACTGTTATTATTATGCTCATTTCACAGTCTGGGAGAGATTAGGTAACTTAGCCAAGGTCACATGCTTCTAATAGGGCAAGGCCAGGGGATAAAGCCACCTGTCTGATTCCAAGGTTGCAGCATCTAAGCACCCTACTGTTTGCGTACCAGAGTGTAATAGTGTTGATTCTCAAAACACATCTTCTAGGTTAGAGATCAGGCCACACAGTGAGAGCACTGATAAGGTCTTAGATGTTGCAGTGGAAGTAATGGAGGGCTAAATGGAGACCATTTGTTGGAAATGAGCCTATCCAGGAGAATAAAAGATGCCCAGGGAATAATACGCTCTTTAGATTTCTTAAGGACCATTATAGAAGCCAGGTGTTATATTTGTTTTGGATTGTTTCAGGGGAAAACTAGAAGCAATACATCCTTTCTAAGCTGACAGATTTCCATGCAATATGAGGAGCAGATGTCTTGAACAGTGCTTCTCAGAAGCACATGAGTGTCATCTGAAGAGCTTGGTAAAACTCCAGTTCCTCCACTCCTGCAAAGAGATTCTCATCCAGTACACCTGGGTTAGGCTGACCCTTTTCATTTATTAATATACTGTTAGATGCTGCTACTGCTGAGACTGTCTTTGAGTAACAATACCATAGACCAAGCTCAAGAAACATTTTCTGTGAGGATACCCATACTCCGTGTTCTAGGCTACTGTCAGCTCTTCCACTGCAATGCAAAAGCAGCAATAGACAGAATATAAATAAATGAGTGTGTGTTGATAAAACTTTACTTACAATAGCAGGGAGCTGAGCTCTTCTGCATCAGTTCATGTAGCTGCCAGAAAAAGCACCACTGGCTGGTTAAGTGTGGGAGAGAATGTTATAGCGTGTTCCTGTAACAGGCCACCTCGTGTCTGCTTCCACAGAGACCATGGCCTTGGTCAGTGTTACTGTGTTTTGAAATGTCTTTGCCTCCTTTCCTCCAAATCATCCCTAATGTCTGACTGCATTTGTGACCTCAGTCAGAAGAGAGCTGACAGGGACGGTTTCTTTCCATGTGCACATCCAGCTCTCTGTAGCTGGAAGATGTCTGCACATATGTAATTCTAGAGAACTAACAGTGCCACAGAGCATTTGCCTCTGCCCAAGGCCCGTCACTTCTATGCCACTCATACCAGAGACCTGTTCTAGGGTGATGGATCCAGACAGATATGCAAAATTCTGGGATAGACTGGGACCTATCAGCCAATACATCTAGGATGGTCAAGGAGCAGAGGCTTGAGTCCAACCCAGGGCGGAGCTGAGCTTCTCAGGATGTCAGAAGACCCTTAGCTACAAGAAGTAGAGGCTGTCAAATTTAGCTATTGGCTTGAGATCACAGTGGCTTAATAACATCCTGTTGGTCATGGGACCAAATGGATAAGAAGTGTGACTCATGGTTTGAGGGAGCCAATGAGCATCTTCTCTTTAATGAAGTTCTTGGATCAATTGTCAGTCCCATCTCACTAATACTCACTACTTCTCTCTCTCTCTCTCTCTCTCTCTCTCTCTCTCTCTCCCCCCCTCCCAAATGCACATGCAAATGTACACACACATACACAGATTTTTAATGAAGAATATTCATTGCATACACTTGGAGATTCTTCAGACAACCTGAATCTGAGATCATGCATTCAAAGAACGCTGTGGAGTCACACGGCAGCCCTGTGCTGAAGAGTTGCCACCCATGACCATCCTGGGCCACACAGCCTGGTCCAGCTGCTGGATCTTCCATCGGGATCCCTGACTTTCTTATCTCCAGAAGCTGAGCATACCGACTGCCCCTATTTCCAGGGCAGACTCTTCTGTGGCAACCAACTTCAGTTTCAAAGTATTGGTTGCTTGGAATGCGCTGGTGGAGCCTCAGCCACATGCCTCTGCTGACACGCAAGAGTGCTGGAGGTAAGAGTGCTAAGTTTCTGCTTCACTGTAGAGAAATCTAGAAACCAATGAAAGGCATGCAAAGGAGCAGTGAAGTCAGAAGAACCTTTCAAGTGCTCACTGTACCAACAATGGCAGCTTCCTAGAATTAAGTTTGATGCATCTAGGTTCTGGATCCATCCCTCCTATTTTTTCCCCATTTTCAAGTTAACTTCAAGTTTCCACAGCCATTTTCTATGTAAATTTTTTAAATTTTAAAATTTAATTTATTAATATTATTAATATTAATATTATTAATATTATTATTGTATTTTAGGGAATTATTATTGTATTTACAGGGTGTTCAGGGTTTCACTTCTAGATCAGACTCATAATGATCCACCTGTTTACAGTCTCCTGGAATTACAGGCACCCGCCACCACTCCCAGTCTCCATTGCCATCTCAATGCTCCCTGGGTGTGGGGCTGGCATAGCAGGTTCAGGGATCGAACCCCTGGCCCCTGTGCCTGCTTGAAGGCACTTTAACCTGCTGAGCTATTTGGCTGGCCCTCTATTCTATATAGGTCTTTGGTACAGTGAATCATCAGCATTCTCCACCACTGGCCCCTCGGGAAAAGCTTAATTCCTCATAAAAGAAGCCTGAGTTATCATTCATGCAAAGTATGCTTTCCTCTTAGAGAGAAAATGTTCTTTAGTTTCTGAAAAATACGTGACTGGAAGCATTTTTTTTTTTAATTGAGAGAGTACATGAGTAGAAGAACTCATATGAGAACACTGAAGTTAACTTCAGCTTTCCTAAGAATCAAAATTGCAAACAAATTGGCGTGCACTGTATCAAGACAAGTCTTCTGGTTGTGAGGCTTGTGGTGACATGGAATTCCTTTCTGGGAGGTCTGCAGGGAGTTACCTGGATCCACCACGTTGGCTGGCATAACAATGCTATCAGTGGGTGTGGAGATGCAGAATTAGATTAGACAGCATGCACATGTCCCTGCTAGCCTCCCTTGAATGCTATTAGAGTATGATCCCTGTGTGTAGGGAAAGAAGTGCAATGTTAAACATTCCAGTGAGTACAGGAGCTCAAGTTCTGCATATCTGCTGGGAGAGGCAGACTGAACTGGAACCAGGAACAAAGGACTCATTCTCAGTTTGGATTAACTACTGTCCTATTCTTCCAATCCAGCCCAAATAACTTTTGCAGTTGCTAAAGACATGGCAATTGCCAGAGAGAAGTTGAAGAGCCCTCTAATATTTTCTCTGACTCTTACTTAAACATTGGCAACTTTTCTGAGACTGTGAGTATTGGGACCCAGCCATTTCTGTCTTTGTAGTCTATGAAAATTGACTAGGTCCGCAGGGGCTGCAATCACGTCCAAAAAACCCCAAGTGTGGGCTCTTCCTCCACACTGACAAAAATAACAGTTAATTAGGCTGCAACACCCAGAGGAAAGTGAACTTACACTACCAATCACAGGATGGCATGCAAAGCATCACCATGACAACCAACATTTACAGCTATTCAACTTTAATATATCAAAGGCGGAGGATAATTTCCTGGTGAGAACACAGGAGGGTAGGTTTCACTCCCTTTCTCATTCTTTTCTCCCGTCTTTTGCCACTAATGCCAGGACAGAGACTATTCTTGTGGTAACAAGTTTAAAGGAAGAGAAGGCTCATTAAAGCATGGAACACCTGGCCCAGTACTGCCCCGGATGCGGCTCACCCCGACCACAGAGAACAGCATGGCGCAGCACCCGCCTGAGAGTCAGGAGGCAGCTGTAGGGGGAGCCATGAGTCTTCTTCAATTGCTCTCCAACTTCTTCTTTTCATGAAAATCCTTTCTTCTTTTGTATCTTGTTAAGTATTTACTCTGTTCGAGGTACCTAACATGCACCATCTCATTTATTAATCTTGATTAAAATTGTAGACAAATAAGATTTCTATTTTATAGCTGAGAACACTGAGGTTAAAAAAGGTTGATTACCTTTATACAAGGTCCATATTTTGGTTTATCATAATTAAATTACTATGATAATTATGATTGAGTATAGTGCCTTTTGAATTGTGCATTTTCTTTATGTGCCTTGACAAATCTATTTCTTTTTTTAAAATTAATTTTATTGAGAAACAAACAGCAATGAGACAGTTTCAAAGTAGGTTAGTAGGACAGTTACAATAATTAATACATTGCATATTGTT
>NDGN011332585.1:0-12274 GCA_002564285.1 Tympanoctomys barrerae | reverse complement strand
GAGGCTGGCAGCTTTGTTTAAGCAGTCACTTAAAGAGGTGAGCTAGGGCCAGGCCCCCAGGTTTTGTACATTTTAGATGTATATAATCACATTCTTTTTTTTTCTGTTACCTTCCCCACTTATCATAGAAAGTACGTACCTGTACATAGTCTAATTTGTTTTTTCTCCCATTCCTTTACCCTCACTTCAACTTCTCTTCCCGTTCCCATTTACAAAACATTTGCTTCTATATTTTGTTTCTGTTTCTCTCTCTCTCTCTCTCTCTCTCTCTCTCATTATTTTTAGCTTTTTCTTTCTTTCCTTTCTCCATGCCCTTTCTCTTTTTCCTCTTCTCATCTGAACATTTTTGAGGAAAATTTCTGTTTTCCTGTTTTTTTTTTTTTTTTTAAAGGAAAATTTCTTATCAATGCAAGGAACTGTTTACCACAAAAGTTTCAAGAGCTAGCCAAGGCCCAACCTTGCAAGCAGGTCTTTCTATCTAGTTGTGACACTTTTCTGCCCAATTGATAATTGTAGGATTAAGTTGAACTGTATGAACTTTGTGTGTGTATGTGTATGTGGCATTGGGTATTGAACCTAGGAATTTGTGCATGCTAGGGAAGCACTCTACCAATAGCTGCCCCCCTTTAAATATTGAGACAAGAGTCTCACTGAGTTGCCCAGGCTGACCTCCAACTTGTGATCCTCCTGCTTCATTCTCCCCTGTAAGTAGTTGGGTTTGCAGGTTTGCACCATTGCACACTGCTGGATGCCATTTTGATTAAAATTAATCTCATTTCAGTAATAATTTCATAATGTCCATCTTACTAGGAAGGGATGAAATACTTTAATTGTTGAACATGTCTTTGTCAGGTTGTTGCATTTAACTTCATGTTGTTAGTCTAATATTATTTCATCTCATAAATAGGAAAAAAAGGCTGAGTAAGGCTAAATAATTCCTTTGAAGTTGTATTGTAAAGTATAAGCTCCTGGTGTATTTTATCCATATTATTTGTTTTCTCACTGTATCAGTAGTTACTGGTTAAATTTATGACTGTCTATGCTGTACAAATACTTCTTCAGAAGCAGACTATGTGAAACATGAAAAAGGAGAACAGCATTGACTGAGATACAGAAGTGTGGGGCATAGAGCATTTTTACCCCTCTTCTCACTATAGATACTCTTGAGAATTTTAAGAGCTTGGTGATCACTCTACTGTCTGGAAGAGGAAATGGAAGTACCTTCTGTTTAAGAAGGTATGGCAGGACCAGGCATGATGGTGCACACCTGTAATCTCAGCGTTTGGGAGGCTGAGACAAGAGGATTACTGCTAGTTCAAGGCCAGGCTGAATTGCATAGTGAAGACCCAGTTTCAAAAAACCAAAGCAAAGCAACAGACAGACATTTTAAACTTTTGATTTCTGATTTTAAAATATACATTTATTTGAGAAAATTCTCTTTTATTTCCCAGATTGTTTTCAAATTAAATTTAGAACAGGGGTGAGCAAAATTTTTGGTGAAGGACTATAAAGTGAATATTTAAGAGTTGAACTAGTATAATTTCTGTCATAATTACTTAAATCTACTGTCACAACTTGAAAGCAGTGTGAGAAATGAAAGAATTGTGCTTCAGTAAAACAAAACTTCATTTACAGAATCAGGCAGTGGGTTGGATTGAGCTCAGCAGTCCTGCCTGGTTTGCTTTCCCATGGGTTAGAGAAAGTGAAGCCCCCCCGTTATTGAACTCAGGGGCTGTACCACTGAGCTACATCCCAGCCCTTCTTATTTTCTGAGACAGCATCTCACACAGCTTCTCAGACTGATGTTAGACTTCTGATCCTCCTGCTTCAGACTCTCAAGTAGCCTGGCTTAGGTCTGTGTCACTGTGCACCACAAGAGAATGAATCCAAGTATAGCTTTTTCACAATCAGTTCCATTTTTTCTGTCATTTCATTTGCATAAGGAAGTACATGTTGAATATTGCTTATCTACAATGTTTGGGATTTCAGATATTTTTGGATTTTAGATTTTTTATTTTATAGTATTTTAACAAATTTTTCCATTTGAGCATCCCTTCCAAACTTTTTAAACTTTGATATAACACTCAAAACCTTTAGGATTTTAGGGCTTTGGATAAGACCTGTGGTATTATTTCTGTGGTATGACTTTCTTTAAATGTGATAATTAGGTAGGACTTGCTAATTAATTTGTTAATAGCTATTTACTTAGGGCTTATTATAGAGCAGCCACTATTTTCAGTGTTGGAAGCACATCTTTGGTTCTAAAATGTTATATTTATATTGAAACTATTTTTCTTCTTGTAAGACTGAAAAACATCACTTTTGTTATTCAGGTCCTGTCTGGCTGTGTTTCTTTGCTCCTTTCACGATATCATTACTTGTGGACCTTGCCTCCAGTACCCCACATCTTCTGACTCTTGAATTGCTCTATTAGATTATTCATTGCCACCACATACAAAAAGAATAAAATTCCTGTCCCCTTTTATTCTATTTTTATAGCAGATTCCTTAATGAAGTTGTTTACACTCATTATCAGGCTACAGAACACTGCTATATCTGTGCTGGGAAACTCATTGGTAGTCTTTTATAATTTATATAAATTTCTCAGCATTTGTAAGTAACTTTTCTTGTCTATGAGATACTATGCTTAAAGTGATTACTGTTCCTTTTCTTTTTTTGCTGGTTTCTGAGTTAAGCCTAGTCTATAAATATTGGTGAGTTTAAAACTTAATTTCAGCATGTCTTTTTAAAAAAAAAAAAAACAACAGAGTGTCGCTGTGTAGTTCAAGCTGGCATTGAACTCACTGTGTATGGCCTCTCCGCAATCCTCCTGCCTCAGCCTCCTGAGTGCTGGGATTACAGATGTGCACTGATACACCCAGCTCTTTTTAAAAATTGATTTTTAGGTTGTACTGTATGTAAATACCATCTCTATGCTGATACCCCCCATCTTAATCCCCTGCCACTATCTTTTCAAGGTCCAGATTTATATACCTAATGCATCCCTTTTTTGTATGTTATCTAAGTAGTATCTGAAATATTTTTATTAAATTGCTGCTTTTTAAAAATCAAAATATAAGGTTCATGACTATGAATGCCTTATCTGTTTTTTTTTTTTTTCTTTCTTTCTTTTTTTTGCAGAACCAGGGATTGAACTCAGGCCCTTGCGCTTGTATAGGAAGCGCTTATTCCACTAAGTCATTTCCCCAGCCCCACCTTATCTGTTTTATCACTGTATCTGTAGCACCTAGTACCAAGCTAGCATAATTAATTAAAAATGAATCATACTGCTTGAAGTTCTGGTGGTTAACCCTAAAGTTTATAAAAGAAAGATTTTTGAATGCCCATATCCTAGGTAATTGTTTCAGTTGTTAAGAAACTAAAGCTAGAAATTATTTTATAATCTCTATTGTGGTGGGGCTATGAAACATGAAAAGTCCTTGTATATAGAATAACCTTATAAACTTAAGTGATTTCAGCATGCCGATTGTTTCATTTAAACTAGCAGTTCTGGTTAATACCTTTTTTGGGAAGCTGGAAAATATTGAAAGGCATTGGGAAGCTAAATAAAAGATTTAAAAAATATTCAGAAGAGAATATAGTATTGCTGTTTTGACCACTGTGTTCTCTTATTTGGCTGGCCTGTCTCATACTACAGGGTCTACTTCTTTTCCGACTTTTACTGGGCCCAAACTTGCTCTGCCTGTAATAAAACTTTGCTACTGATTTTTTTTAAAGTGTTTTTACTAGGAATTTAAAATCATATTATCTTTAATTATTGGAAAATTAAGTATACATGTTTTTAAAATCACATATTTAAAAGTAAGAATGATCCCTTTATGAAAACTGTGTAGTACTGTGCTATACAGTCATGTGCTACATAATGATAATGTTTTGGTCATAGCTGACAATATACACACATACACAGCAGTGGGGCCATGTGATTATAATAAAGGTGAAAAGTTCCTATTATCCCGTGACATAGTAATATTGTATTACAAGGTTGTGAGTTTGTGACACTACTAGTATGAACAAACCTACACTGCCAGTCATAAAAGTATAGTGCATATAGTTACATACAGTACATAATACTTGATAATTAATGGCTATGTTACTGGATGATGTGTTTACTATATTTTTATTATTAGAATATATTTCTGCATATTATAAGTTTACTGTAGAACAGCATGTTTTATTTGTATTTATTATTATTATATTTTAGTGAGGGTCCACCAGGTTTACAGGGTCTCACTACATAGATCGGACTTGTAGTGATCTGCCTTTGTTCAGCCTCCGAAGAGCAGAGCTGGGATTACTGGCACACACTACCATGCCCAGTCTCAAAGGTCAACTCAGCACTCCCTTGGGACAAGGTGGCAAGGCACTCCTAACTCCAGCCCCTGCTGCGTCTGCCTAAGCAGGCGCTTTAATCTGCTGAGCTATTTGGCCACAGCATGTTGTTTTAAAATGGCAGTGGCCTCATGTACTTTGTTAGTAACACATCTCTTCATTGCATCAACAGGCTGCTTTCAGTAACTGACTATACTACCTAGGTTACATATATACAATCTGTGTTGTTTGTGTAACTTCAGAATTGACTGATAATGTGTTTATCAGAACACATGCCCAAACATTTGTAGATCAAAGGTAGGTACTTGAAACAGATTCAACTTTTGTTGGCTAAATGACAAACTAAAAGATGCCATTAGTTATTAGGCTCATTATGTGGTAGAACTCTTGCCTTGCATGCATGAAATCCTGGGTTTTATCTCCAGAACCTAAGGAGAGGGGGAAAAAAGGAAAATAGCCAAATGAAAGTGTTTCTTTTTTTTCAGAATTCAGAACAATCTGTTAGGAAGAAAAGGAGACTCAAAAAAGTGTGGCATGTCATGTGATAACTAGAAATTAAGTAGATGAAAGGATAATTTGAACATATCCTGTAAAGGACACCAAGTTTGGTAAGGTTTTAAAAATAACATTGTAAGAGTGAAGGCTGCTAGAAGTTTAATAATTTCTTTTTAAAGGAAAGCTTCTAGAGAATTAATGGGAACTTCTTGTTGGTAGTATAATTAATAGATTCAGAGGTTGCCAGGAATTAAATCTTCTGTTAATAATAAAGCATTTTAAAATAGCCTATTTTTTATTGTCATTGAAACCAACTAAATACGAGATGAATCTTAACAGTGGTTGATATTGATGCACTATGTTCTATACCTAAGAAGTTAAACATAGGCAAATTTCCAAGACTACAAATTGGTCCTAAACTTGAGAATTGAAGATACTCAAAGGTAAAATTATGGAATTATTAGTTGTAATAATAAATTATACATTTTAATATCTTTCTTAAATGATCATGAATTTGGCCCTTAGTACTATGTACTCATGTTATTTGAATCTTTGAAGTGAATCAAAGTGCTAAGTGCTTTTCAAAGAAGCCGAAGGACTGGGCCAAGTGAGGGAAGTCTACTTGTAAGTGGGGCTAGGGGATGGAACCTTGGGGAAAGAGCACTCTTTACATGCTCTGGTCAGGTTCAGGGCTTCATCTGAACCTAGTGAATTTAGGAGAGTTACCTACAGATACTCTGCTGTACTTTGAAACTCTCCACTTTATCTTGCTTTGATCTACTATGATCACACCAGTGTCATCAGTGGCTCTGTGTAGTTTGTTTTTTTAAGAAATATTTTTATTTTTTAAATATTATTGTTATTATTATTATTATGGTACCAAGACTCAAATTTAAGACCTTGCACTTACTAGGCAGGTCACTGAGCTGTATTCCCGGGCCTCATATAGTTTTTTTAGGATAAAAGATATTATTTTTTTGCTGTATCTAATGGCACAGGCCCCCATAATCTCAGCACTCTGGGAAGCTGGTGCAAAAAGATTGCAAATTCACGTTTAGCCTGGGCAACACAGATTTAGGAAAACTGTCTCAAAGTAAAAAATTTTAAAAGGGCTAGAGATGTAGCTCAGTGCCAGTACTCTAGGTTCAATCCCCAATAGTGTGTGTGTGTGTGTGTGTGTGTGTGTGTGTGTGATCTTACTGCTTAGATTGATATTGCAAGGACCTTTGTGAAACTGCTCCTTGCCTGACATATCTGCCCTCATATCTAGCCCTTCCTTCAAACTTTTAACTTTTTTTTTAACTCTTATCTGTTCTGAATTTTAATAATTTTCTTAAATTTTATGATTCCTATACTTCAGTGGATATAAAATTGAAAGTGCTTATTAAAAATGAAGATTTCTGACCTCTATTGTAAAAATTCTTTTTTCTTCTCCTTTTTTTTTTTTTTTTTGGTGGAACTGGGATTGAACTCAGGCCCTTGCACTTTCCAGTCAAGCGCTTATTTTACTGAGCCATTTCCCCAGCCCCTATCTGTAAAATTCTGACCCAGGATGTGTAAATAGAGCTATAAAAGAGTAATTTGCAGGGCTGCCCAAATAGCTCAGTGAATTAAAAAGACTGCTTAGGCGGATATGGGGGGGTCTTGATCCCTGGCATGCCCTGCTAGCCCTGCCCTGGGGCGTGCTGAGAGGGCAATTAAGACCGGGTGTGGTGGTGTGCCCCTGTAATCTCAGCCCTTGGGAAGCTGAACACAGGTGGATCAGATCACTATGAATCCGATCTACATAGTGAGACCTTGAGACCCTGTAGACCTTTACTAAAAAACCAAAACAAAGCAAGACAAAAACAGTAATTTGCACAATAGGTCACTGTGCTACTTCTGGTGTTTACATCATGCTTGGAGTAAAATGCTTAAGTATTTCAATGGCTTTTGACTATATGTGTTTTCTGTCTGGAGTACTTTCTCAATTACTTTTACTTCCTTGTTTCTTGGATTTTTCTTTAAAGCTTACATAAGTGTGACTACTATCATGGTAGCCCTGGTACATACTTTTGATGGCACTACTGTAGTCATTTATGTACTTGTCTGTCCCATTCATGAGAATGATTACTTTTTCACTTCTCTGTTTTTCAATTTCCTATGTTTGGTAAAGTATTTCACTGTGTGGTACTTAATGTGTACTGAAATGTTTATTGAATAAATGAAGGTATAGTATTTTAAGTTCCTTGAAGGCAGACAGTGTCTGGTCTTTATAGCTCTTACGGTTCTTCATGGACAGTAGACCTTCAATATTTGTTTGCATCAAACTGAGTTTAACAGATGCACTCTCCAGAGGAATCAGTGAGCTCATTGAGATTTTAAAGTTTTGCAGTTTTAATTTTAAGGTAGGAAAAAATTAAAATATTTGAAATCATTCTAGGTGACTTTTATAACTAATATGGCCATGAGGTTTCAGTGCAAGTGTTTCAATTTTTAAACACTTGCAGTTGGACTAAATTTGTTTTATATTGTCAGCATGTAGATCACTTAATGTTATAGTTTAATTTATAGTTAGTTTTGGATTTTGCTAAATCCAAATCTCCAAAGAAAAGTATATTATAGAAGGTTTGTACATTATGGTAGAGAAAGTGTTAAATGAATAAAGTCTAACTGATCTCTCCATAGTCCTTAAAGACCCTACCTGCCAAGTATTCCTGTGTCTTTACATACATTATAGGATGTTGTCTTTTCCTATCATTACTATTGTTTTATTAAATTGTTTTTCAGTAGAAAATATGTCTGGTATAAAGTCCACATACTTAATGTCCTTTAATCTTTAAATCTTATAATCTAAATCAAACTTCATGATATTGGTCCTTATTCTTGTCATTCATATAGACTTGTCTCTTAAGCTTCTTTTAATCTAAACCTTAGAATTTTGATCTTTGGCTACTTTTGTAAGGTTTTGCCATTTAGCTAATCATTCAGTTTGCAGACTTAGCATCAGTATACATGCTGTGTAGGTCACAAGCTGCAACTTGTCAGAGCTTAGCATGAAGTTCCCCTTCTGTGTGAGAACATGCAGCAGTCCGTGTAGGAGGATAGTCAGCCATCCAGGAGCTTTTTCTTTTTGGTTTTTCAGGTAACAACTCCAGCACAAGGAGACATGATCCATGTTGGGCAGGCATTATTCTCTCTCAGATTTTTGAAGCCTCGTAATACTGGGAAGTTTTACTGGGAAGCTCTCCATGAACAGTCATAGAGAGCTTCTAGTTTCCTACAAGGAGCATGACAGTTTTTAGGAGTCACTATATTTTAGGGAAGTTCCAATCTATGGCATCCTCATGAAATTCTCTTGCCCCAGATATACTTAATTTGCCAAACAGCTACGTGCTTAGTGACTATATAGTAGATTAGTTAATCATGTTTTTTGGAGGACAGAGGTAAAAATTTAAGGTCAGTGACTTGTACAGGAGTTTAGTTAAGTATTTAACCATGTGTATTTTATGGCATTTACATGTTTTTGCTTTATATGGTAGTTTTGGATATCTTATCTCTTTGTGCTACCACATACTGCTCTCTCCAAATTGGAAACTCTGAGGAAGGTGACAGTGTTCATATATCTTTTTATGCTGTATTTGTCTATAAAGATATCTTATATACATGGCAAACATCATTATAAAATTACTTGTTTAATTATAAGCCGTATGTTCCTTGACTATAGTATTAATCCACCAAAAATACTTTGAAAAATAAATTTTTTATTTTTTATTTTTGTATTTTAGGGAAGAGTCTGCGGGGTGTTCAGGGTCTCAATACTACATTAGACTCATAGTGATCTGCCTGTTCACAGCCTCCCAAGAGGTGGGATTACAGGCGCGTGTCACCATGCCCAGTCTCAATTGCTGTCTCTGCGTGTCCTGGGGGCGAGGCCAGCAAGGCAGACCTGGGGATTGAATCCCTAGCCCCTACGCTTGCTTGCAGGCGCTTTAATCCACTGAGCTATTTGGCCAGCCCCTGAAAAACAAATTTTTAAGTGGAATTTGTCAGATGGCAACAAAATATAAGAATACATTTTCTGATGAAATGGCCTAGGAAATGGGGCCTTTTTTTTTTTCTTCCCTGTACCAGGAATCAGACTCAGAACCTCACCTTACCAAGCAGATGCTGTGCCACTGAGCTATGATCCCTAGCCCAGGGAATGGGATCTTCTCTAGTACTGCTAGGGATACTTTCAATTTTAATGCCTTGTTTGAGATACAGAATGTAAAATGACATCCATAGATTCATTCTTTCATGTACTAAAAGCTTATATCTATATATTTTTGTCCTTTTTTTTTTTGAAACAGGGCCTTTTCTCTACAGGCTGACCTTGAGCTCACTTTGTAGCGCAGCCTCGTCTCAAACTCACAAGATCCTCTTGCCTCAGCCTCCCAAGTGCTGGAATTACAGCCATACACAATCACACCTGGCTAACATTGGTAGATATAATTTGAGAATGCTAAGACAACAGAAAATGACAGAATTAATTTCACAATTAGAGACAGAGATACTAAGCTACACTCAGTTATTCTTTCATTTACTTATGGTGACTTTGGGGCTCAAACCCAGGTCCTTTGCCCTAAGCTGCATCCTCAGACCTGTTGTCAGGGACAGAAATACTAAAGTATATTCATTCACTAATTCATTCATTTTTGCAGCCCTGTGTATTAAGCCCAGGGCCATCACACTAAACCACATCCTCAGTGCTTCTACTTTTTGAGACAGGGTCTCACTAAGTCACTAAGTTTCTAGGCTGTGTTGAAACTTTGGCTCCTCATGCCTCAGCCTTCCAGAATACTGGGATTACAAGAATGCACCATTCCACCTGGCATATAGTCATTTCTTAATTTCAGGATAATACACTGCTATGCCAGTAGAATCCAGAAATATGATTTTCCCTATCACTTTGTACAGAAATATTATACTAGTGGCTGGAGTACTCTGCCTTTGTCTCTGACACATTATTGAGTAAAATAAGTGTATCTGAAGGAAAAATACTCATCAAGGTTTCAGGAGCTATTTTATGGAGAGAGCTAATAAGACCATAACCTGTCTAGTAATTGGAAACATGACAGTCCCTCGGAGCTGTCACTGAACCCTTTTAAAGGTAAGTTTTAGGGCCGGTTGGGTGAGATAGCTCAGCAGACTAAGCACCTGCTTAGGCAAGCGCAGGGCCTGAGTTCCATCCCCCACACCACATACTGTACCAGCCTCACCCCCAGGCATGCTAGCTGGCCACAGAGTCTGGGAGTGGTGAAGCATGTCTGTAATCCCATCACTGGGGAGGCTGAAAACAGGAGGATCACTACGAGTCTGAGCTGTGTAGTGAGACCTGTAACAACCAAATGCATTAAAAAAATAATAATAATAGAGATAGGTTTTAAGCAGTTAGTATAAAAACATGAAAATCAAGGAATATATTTGATAATATTAAGGAAGTAGACAAAATATATCTACAAAGGTTTTGAATAAAGGAATCAGTTTTCTCCAACGAGCTCATGTTTTACTTCTTGGCTCAACATATTGGACATTAGATTGCATGAAGAATGTATTTCATGCATTATACCTGATTTCATTAATCCTCATCAATTTTGCATTAGTATATTAAACCTATGTAAGTATGTCAATCTTACATGATATACAAAATCTTGTCAGTATTTCATGGATATGCTGAAGGCGTAGTACACCTATCTTGTAGTGCCTATAAATCCATCGGACTAGGGGCTTCTGTTATTAAAAGAAACAAGAAAAGTATGTATAGCAAAGTGATATATGTACTAATATATTCTTTGTGTTCCTTTTTGATTAGCAGTGTGCACATATGTAGTATAGCAAGTAAAATTCTGTTTTGAGACAGAATCTCACTAAGTTGCCCATGTTAAGCTGGAACTTAGAATTATATAAGATTACAAAAAACTTTTATTTTAAGGCCTTAGTAGGTAACAGTTTGGGGGTACACTTTTTTTTTTCAGAACCGGGGATGGAACTCAGGCCCTGGTGCTTGCCAGGCAAGCCTTTATTCTGCTGAGCCATCTCCCCCGCCCTGGGGGTACACTTTAAAAAGAAACTTTATAAAGACTTAGTCTAATACATTCTTGTTTTGTTTTGTTTTGTTTTGTGGAACCGGGGATTGAACTCAGACCCTTCGCTTGGCAGGGAAGCGCTTGTTCCACTGAGCCATCTCCCCGGCCCCTTTCTAATACATTCTTGATGTTCAGTAAATACTTAATAGCAGCATTTTTTTTTAATAGCAGCCTTTTGATACCTTGCAAATTTAGTGATTTAATTAAAACAGGACTAGCCAGACTTCTAAATAACAACTACTGCTACCACTGTTACTAATAAGAGTTTCTGTTCAGCTGTTGTTCATATGTAAATTCATATAGTACGTTTCTTTGCATGTATTTAATCATTGCCTGTTGATTGAACACTCAATGTTTCTACTCAAAATTCTAGTTTACGAATGGTGTGTTTAAGCAAACATCTCAACTCTGAAGGCCTGCATTTAGTGGGAGCTACTTTTTGTGTTTTAGGGAAGGGTCTACAGGGTGTTCAGGGTCTCACTACTAGATCAGACTCACAGTGATCTGCCTATTTACAGCCTCCCAAGAGCTGGGATTACAGGCACGCGCCACCATGCCCAGTCTCAATTGCCCTCTCATCACGCCCCGGGAGCGGGGCTGGCAGGGCAAACCTGAGGATTGAACCCCCAGCCCCTGCACCTGCTTGCAGGTGCTTGAATCTGCTGAGCTATTTGGAGGCCCCCCCCATTTTTTAATTATTATTATTTTTTTTTGCTACTTCTTTAGGATAACAGTTTTCAAAAATGGAGCTGCAGATCAGAGGATATTTGACTTTTATTGGCATTTATCATCAGATTGTTTTTCTGATTTGCTGTAGAAATGCAGAGCTGACTATAGGTCTTTTAATAATACCTGTTACTTTGTGGGGTTTTAAAATTTTTCTTAAAGGTTGTTTAAATTTTTAATTAAGTGATTGAGGTTTGGAAAATCCTTAAACTATGTCAACCAGTTTATTTAAAAAATTGTTACCTTGTTTTAAAAATTACCTTACAGGTAGTAGGCATGAGGATTTAAGTATTTTTGCTTTCTTTGCCAGCTTGTCAGTATTATAGCGTTAATTTGAGTTATGAAGTATTTGTGACTTTAATACACTTGAATTTGTCCACATTTCCACTGACAGTTTAATTTTATTCCTAATAAACCATTAGGAATAAACCATTAACACCAAATATCAGTGTTTTCCCACACTCTCTAGTAACATTGAGGGTTTTTTTATTTTTTAATTTTTTTCCATAATTTTATTGAGAAATAAATAGCAGTGAGACAGTTTCAAATTAAATTGGTAGGACAGTTCCAATAATTAACACATTGCATACTGCCTT
>NDGN011332569.1:0-12790 GCA_002564285.1 Tympanoctomys barrerae | reverse complement strand
GAACTCAGGCCCTTGCGCTTGCCAGGGAAGTGCTTATTCCACTGAGCCATCTCCCCAACCCTCTACATTAGATTCTTGTCAGTATCAATAATGACTAACAGAAATCAAGTGTTCAATCTGTGCTGGACACTTTGTATGCATTGTCTCATTCAGCCCTCTTGACAAGCCTTGGGGTACAACCCACAAGATAGAAGGGGAAAGCAAGGCACAGAGAGATGAGCCATTTGTCCAGGTCATGTGGCTAGGAGGTGCTGCACTGGGGCTGGAGTGAAGGTCAGCTCATGGGGGAACTCCTATCACAGCGGCCACCAACTCACACTGTCTCCCAGTTTAACTGTCTAGGCTGAGTTTCATTTTTGTCACGTGAGGCTGTTTTCTCACATATTTAATACTTGTTTTGTGTCCTTGTTTGGTGACTTTTCCTTTATAACTTTCATATTTTTTTGATTTGCTAAATGCTTTACACCCTAGCCCCAGCTGGGTTCAGAGTGTCAACTCATTTTGGGGTCCAGAGAACCCACTTCAGGGGGTGGGTTCCTTGTTGGGTCAAGGTGGCAGTTAGCACTGGTCTCATTCTCAGGAAGGCAGAGTGTCACATGCTTGGGGGCGGTGGTGAGGAGTGGCTGAACAACTGGTGTTTTTTTTCAGTTACTTGAGGCCTAAAGAGTTAAAAGCAGCTACACGACCACTCCCCAGATTTCTCTGCTAGTTCTGTGTTAATTTCCATCGACTAAGCAGCTTGTCTTTTGTATGAGGCTTTGCAAAAATTCAGCTATGAATTACTAGGCTTTTGAAAAATCCAAACAGAGCCTCTTTTCCTAATCTTAAATGTGGCTTTTCCTTGAGCTTCTTTAATTTTTTAAACATTTAATTTCAAGGGCTCAAGGAAGGGAAAGATCCTGAAATATAAACCTGCAGGAATGAGAAATGTGTTGCTATTTTTCTTCCTTCTGCCTGTCTTGCCGCCACTTTCCTCTTCTGGAAGAAATGGCAGAGTGGAGGAGGGGCTTCGGTCCATCGAGGCTCACAGTTGGCCTCCATGAAGCTGGCCCTGTTCTTGTCACCACAGTGAGGACTTCTCTCCCTGCTGAGCCTCCTCCAGGCACTTGAGTGGGCCTAATTCCAGTGACTGCAATCCCTACAGTTGAATGTAGGAGCTTGGAATGCAACTTAGAGGACAGAAAACTGCAAGGCTTTTCACTTGGACCTATAACATCAATGTTACCATTATCACCCACAATTAACAACACAGCAGCTTCTCCAAGGCCAAGCACATCACTGTCACTGAGTTCTTTTCATACAGCATCTTGTCAGTACTTTTCAAACTTGATCCATGGAATACTGACTAAAACACCCACGTTTTTGATTCAGTAGGTCTGGGTAGGGGCCTGAGGATCTGCATTTCTCATGTGTTTCCCCCGGGAGGCTGAGACTGTTAGTCCTCAAGTTTGTGGCCTAAATTAACCTGCCTAAATCAGCCTCATGAAGAAGGGAACTTGATCCTCATTTTCCCATGAGGAAACAGAGGCAGTAGACATCAGAAGACCTGACCCCTAAGCTGATATCTCCTGACCGTGAACGTCTCTTGGCTCTGTATAGAGCTTATCAAGGGAAGTAGCAGGAGCTCCAGGCAGCCCTGGGAAGACACCTGTGGTGGAGGGGTAGTGAGTGTGGAGAGAGAGTTAGGCACAGAAGGTCAGTGGGGCAGGATGCTGTGTGGAATATACCAGCCCTAGAAAGTACCACGGGGAACCTTGGGGCCCACATCAGCAGGAGCACCTAGGAGAGCTGAGAAGTGGTTAAAGAAACCCATTGTGTAGCTTGCTTTCTCTTCTCACCCACCCTTGCTGCCAGCATGGGATAGTCCTGTTGTATGGAAATCTGTGGACACTGTGGCTCATTTTGTGGGAGGGTCTGCCTGTTGTGGCTCTATTTGCCCATTTTCTATCTATAGTGTTGCTCAGGGTGAAATTCTGTTGATCTGAAATTCCATGGTGGTCTGTGGAATTCTGTTCCGGTGATGGCTTTATGTGAGAGTCTGTCCACGCCGCCGCTGTTTGGGGAATCTTCTCTTCCTGCAGTGGCTCTGCCGGTGTGAGGATATTTCCACACCATGGCTTGTGTGGTGGCCCTGCACATGTGCCGTGGCTCAGTGAGTGATAGCCTAGCCACACAATGGCCTTCTTTGGATGGTATCCTGATTACCCCATACCTCTTCTACCCTCCTTCATGATCCTCTTCCATATTTCTTATAAAAGGAGGAAGAAACCACTTAAAAGGTACAAAAGACAGCAAATAACAATTTCACCTTGAGTTTACTTTGTAATGTATTGCTGTGTGGGCCCTGGGTGGTGATGGGGCGGGGAGTAAAGAGAAAGTTCCGTGTAAGCGCGTGGAAGGGAGTGGACGAAACCTTGCAAGTTCTACGGGCCACTTTGCAGATTTGTCACTAGTGCCACAGTCCAGAGTGGGAGCTTTGAAGACCCTGGGAAGGCTCGAGGCATGGAACTGTGTCACGCGAGGCTGCAGATCTGCCCCCCTTGGCCAAATCCCAAGGGTGTGTTTTGTTTGGCTCACACAGTATTTGAAAAATATTCAAAATAGCTGGCACATGGGCGGTACTACTAGATTTCCATACTAAATCTAGTTTCCAGCTTTTCTTGAGAGATCAGGAAAACAAGTGTCCAGGTTGGCATTTACTGTGGAGTGTCCCTTCTCACCTATCCCTAGCAGCTGTGTGTGTGTGTGTGTGTGTGTGTGTGTGTGTGTAAGAGAAAGGGAGAGAGAGATGTGGAAAGGACAGAACATATATCTTAAAAACAAAGCGCAGCACACGTGTAAAGACTGGATTCTCAGCCACACAGGGGCCTGTGGTCAGGTGGGCTTTTGGGAAGAGGCGCTTCATGGTAATCCATGGACACAGAACGGAATTTCCCAGCCTTCTATGATAGTTGAAACCATTTCTTTCTTTAAAAAATTTATAATGTGTTTTTAAAAATTATTATTATTATTTTACAAGATCCGTGCTGTCTGCGTGGTGCTTTATAGGGCGTATCTGGCTACAGCTGGAGCACTTCTGGGTGTTTTATGGCAAATTATTCTCAGATTACCCTTTAATGCAGGAAGGGCTGCCTGTTGTCTGAGCTCCTTGGGTCATACAGAAAACCCTCAGACTTGATACAAAACAGCTGCCTCAGTCAGCTGTTCCAAGAAAGGAGCATTTTCAGGCTGAAGCAGCAGGAAAAAAGTTTTTGTAGCTGGTGGAGATTTTGAAAAATGCTAAATTACTCTTTCCCTGCCATTAAAATGTGATTTAATTTTGTTGCTAACAAATTGTGTAAATCTAAAAAACAAGTGCTCTGAAGGGGAGTTTGTTAAGTGTGTTCTGGCAATACTTACAGTATGTCCTGAGGGGACAGTCCCCAGGGAGGGCAGCACAGAATTCCCGCTGACCCCCGAGTCCTGGGCCTCAGCCCGGCTGGGCCGGGGTCAGGGGGGCAACCCACAGGCCTCCCTCCCCTCTCTCCTCTGGGTCCCTGCTGAGACCAGCAACAAAGAGGTCAATTGTCTGAGGCCTCCTCCGGCTGAGGGGCTAGGGCCTCTCTGGATGCCAAAGTGTATCCATGCGCATGGTAAGTATGCAGATGCGTATCTTTCTGAGTGTGCGTATGTATACACAGGTGCACCTATGACGGTTCGTGCCTATGGGTGCACATGAGCATGCGTTCAAGCGCATGTATGTACACGCACATGCATGTATGACAAGAGCACGCACACCTGAGTGTTGTGTGTATGTGTCAGTATACTGTGTGTATCTGCAGGGATTGTACTGTGCACTCATGCAGAAGTGGGCCTAAGTGGGAGGAGGTGTGTACGTGTGAGTGTGTGCACCTGTGTGGGGTACATGTGTGCGCATGTATATGAGGCTTGCTTGGAGTACTCTTGTGTTGCTGATGTGTCTGAGCAGGGTGGGAGGCAGGGTTGGCCGATGTGGCGTCTAAGGCGGGAAGGGAAAGTCCTCCGGTTCGTCTCTGAGCACACTATGCGGCTGCCTTTGTCTGGTGTCTGCTGTGCACAGAAGGCTCAGAGAGGCCTCCTGTGTTCTCCACAGGAATGAGGTGGAGCTGACATAAAGATCCTCTACACACAGCTCATCAGCCAACTTTGCCTCTGTCGCCTCTTCTGCACTGGGAGCTCAAGGCAAGACCCACAAGCCCTTTCCTACATTGTTCCAGCCCCTTTTCAGAGCTGGCTGGTTGGATCCAGTGCATTCTGTATGACATCTCAGCTGTGTTTCCACAGTGTGAACTGCGCTGTTACTGCTCACGCCCTAGGTGGTTCCATGTAGCCCCGGGGCCTTTGCACAACCCATTGTCTTGGGCTCTAGTGTGCCTTGTTCCCACAGAGGCCTGCGGGGAGCTGGGACTGGCCTGGGCTTCAGTACAAGCTGTCCTGCCTGCTGGAGGTGCCGTGACTCACACTTTCTTCTTTAATAAGGTATTCCTTTAAAAATGCTAATAAACCCATCTGATTCAGAGGCTGGGGAAAAAGGAATAAGAAAGCTTTACAGAAATTCACCTTTGCAAAAGATTTATCTTCTACCCCCTTTAACCAGCACAGCTGCCACTGAATTTTTTCTGCTTCTCTCCGTTCTGCCCCTCCCACCTCCATTTCCTCTCCCTACTCCAGCAAGGGCTTATCTTTCAACTGTGGAAAAGCCAACAATTAAACTGTACTCCAAAGCTTATCAAAATATTCTGTTGGTAAAATTATCTTATAATTAGCCAAACTGTAAGCCAGAACTTTTTAACCCCAGGAAATGTAAAGTGACCCCGCATGTGAAATCTGCAAATTGCTCATCTTGACCTTCTTGGCTACAGTTTCTGCTGTTATTTTTTTTTCCCAAAGCAATTTCCTCCTTGTTTTTTGCGTTCTTGATAGTCCCTGAGGTGTCTCTCTCTCCTGCATGTGTAAGTCACGGTGTAAATGTACGGCCAGTTTAGTAGAGATAGATAAATGAATAAATGCACGTGCGTGAGATATGAAATGAACTTGAGCTCTTTTATATTTTATTCCTTCACTTTGACATATTCTTTTCATGAACTGAGGACTATTTTCTAGGATTCGTGTTGGCTTGAAGTCATTGGTACTGTATGGCGTATGCCTGCAGTGGTAGCCGAATGATCCTGTGTCTGACTATATTCAGGGGACTGTGCGTTGTGTCCCGCTGGACAGAGGCACGGGGCTGGCTCGTCACAACTGCTTCACTTTGCATGGTTCTCTCTCAAGTTTCTTCCTCACCTTCCCCATCCTCCCACTGCCTGGGGTCCCTCCTGCCACCTTCCATCACCCAGGACAGCACCACAAATGTCATTCTCCACACTCTAGCCCTCTTGAAAGACACAGTGTTAAGCAAATCAGAAGGGTTCCCAGAGACCTAAAGGTGAAACATAGATGTTCTGCATAGAAATGACGTAGATGGTGCTTAGGTTCTTAACTACTGTGCATTTCTAAATGAGTAATGGCATTGTTCAGCACAAGCTGATTCATGTGACTTACGTAGATGTGTAAGTTGCACACTGATCGTTGCTTTTTAGGTAATGAACTCACAGTCCTCTTGCCTCAGCTTCCTGAGTAGCTGGTATTACAGTCACGTGCCACCAAACCTGGCTGGTGAAACATTATTACGGGCCAAAAACCAAATTGAATAACTCAATTTTGGAATGCACCAGTATTTTCATAAATGGGGTATTGACTGCAATTAGTGCTAGCAACGGTAGCTCATATTTATAGTTTTTTGCTGCCTGTAGTCATAAACACATAGATATAGAAGTAGTGCTTCATCTCTACATTACTCTTGGGAGAAAATAATGATTTTGCTCATGGACAGTTGGGAGAATTGAGGCTCTGAGAGCCTCAGTAACTCACGTGTGCAGCTGGACTTGGCTGATTCGTTTGTAGGCCATGATTGACCTCGTGTGAGAAGGCTGAGGCCAGGCTCCATTGTTTAACCCATGTATGCTTGAAAGGTTTTCCACGACACACCTGCAGGGAAGAAACAAAGTGCAGCTTCCCCTGGAACCACTGGCCAGTCTCTGTGGGGCCTGACAGTTGTGTGCATGGTACCCTGGTGTCACATGCATGTGTGAGGCTCCGTTTCTCTGGTGTCCTCAGAGTCAAGACTTTCTGGCTGTGAGTTGTTGGTCCTCGTGGACCATATTCTTGGTGACTTGGGCTCTACTTGGTGTTCAGGGGTAGAAGGAGGGGAGGGGACCCCACTCAAGGCTTTACTGTCCTAATGCCAAACCTTGGAATAAGCCACATGGTGAAGTCACAACCTCCCGTTCCCTCTCGGGGCTAAAACAGTCTCATTCTGGGAGTTTTTTTCTGATGAAAGACATGTCCTGTCTAATCCGCAGTGAAATAGCTTAGGCCTCTTTAAGACCCTTTCAAAATATAGTGCTCTTTTAAAAGTAGAGTTGAAACTAAAGATCTATCATTAAGTGCGTTGTTTATGGAGCGTTAGTAACAAGGTACTTTAGGAAATATTTAAAAATAATTGACCATATTAAGTTAATGTTCTTGTGAATTCAGCATGTTCTTGACATTGTTTAATTGGTGCTTCTTTCTCTTCTTGATTACAGCTTGGGTTGACGACAGCCATTCGCTATGGCCACAGGTGAAACTTTATATCTTTTTTTTTTTTTTTATGTTTTTAAAAAATGTACCTATGGGGCTGGACCTTATGTTTTGCTCTAGTCCTGAGGTTTTTGAGTTAACTTTTGGTGGCACAGATGAAATTGTCCTAGCTGCTTAATTGGTGAGAGCAAGTTACTCTTTGGAGGAGTAAAGTTTTTACATGAAAATATGATAGGTAGCATCTTTCTGTAAAATGGGAAGCTCTGTAGCAAGGACGGGGATGTGGCCTCTGCATCGAGTACTCGGCCCACGAGTGAGAACTGAAATGTCCTGTGTGGGAGACAAGGTCAGGCCTGTTTATAAAGCCCTGTGCCCTGTCCCCAGCACCCCTTCTTCCCGACTTAATGTATCTGACAGTGGCAAAAGCCCTTATTTTTGTTTTGCTGTAGGATTTCTACCTTGCTCTCATTTTCATGTTAAGGAAAAAATACTTCTTTCCTGTACTACCGATGCAACCTTACACTGCCTGTGTTTGTTTCTATAACCAATCCTTTCTAATCTACGTACGTCCAATGATGTTGAGTTAATTCAAGGAAAACTCAGCCTCAGTAGAGGGGTGATAAGCAGTGTCCACTCTCCTTATACAAACTCCACTCATAGCTTCCCTGAAGTGCCACGCTAGGGTAAAAGCCTGGAGGTCCAGGAACTTCTGCTCTACTTTCTATAAACAATGCAGAGTCACCCAACTTCAAAACAAAGTTGCCTCCTAAAAATGCCCGCAACAAGTTGGATGTATGGTTTCCATTTAAATGTGAATTGGGCAACTGCCGGCAATCCTTGTGACCCAGAAAGCTGCTGGGAAGCCACACACCTATGAATAGAGAGAGGGCAGGACTTGATTTGCCCCATTTGTGTATGTGCATAGAAGAATGGCATTCATGTTGGACATTTCTACAGGCTTATGGAAGAAAGCCACGTATCCCAGTGTAGTTAATATATGTTTTCCATAATACAAGAGCCTTCCTAAGGAAATGACAACCGCAGAGAAGTATGCCGGGGCAAAGTGGGTATAAACTATTGGGAACAAACTGTGGGGGCCTTAGCTTGGCTTTTGTGTCCTATTCTTCTCTGGCTCCTGTGTCTTCAGAGATTAGGATGTTCTTTTGTATATTAGGAATACATCTCTCCAGTGACAGTTTTATGATCTGCTTCAGGGAAGGTGAGGGTGACCTTCTTCTGTCGTTTTCTCAAATGCCAGGCCACCAAGGGTTCGGGGCATGAGTGTGGAACTCCACCCATTGCTTGTAAGTATGTGAGTCCCCTGTGTCCACTGTGTGTGCACACAGGAACACAGTGACATGCAGCAACATGGCGGTCCTGATGGCACAGCCAGGCTGCTGTAGCTACTGTGCTCTTAGCAGGCATGGTGTGGGACTGAGTCCTGAGCCTACTGCTGTCCGAGTGCAGAGTTACTGGTGTTGTGTCAGGGTCAGGGGTTGGGAATGCTCTTCCAGCAAGAGCATGTTCTGAATGTGGACTACTCTGGAATGGGATGGTGTGTGTGTGTGTGTGTGTGTGTGTGTGTGTGTGTGTGTGTGTGAGAGAGAGAGAGAGAGAGAGAGAGAGAGAGAGAGAGAGAGAAATATGAATATGAATATGGAGAGAATTCTTGCAGGGGTCTTGAACATTGAAGAAGGTAGCAGCCTGTTCATAGACGGGAGCCAAAGGCGTCTCTTCTCCAGAAAAGCTAAAATTGTGCTCCAGTTCAGAACAAACCTGAGCCCTTTCCTGTGATGGTGAGGGTTACACCAGTGGAGAGGCATAACTTGTTCTGAGACCCAGAATCTGTATGCAGATTGAGAATAAAGCTTTCTTTTGAATACTTGGAAGGCCTTTTGCCCAACTGGATAAAGTGGTAGATAAAGTGGTAGAGTGGGGTTAACCTAGATGGGGCCATGGTGGTGAGGACTTTGCCCCCGTGCTCACCACCATTAGGCCAGTGTGCATGGAGAGCATTCTGACTCCCCTTCTGCAGGCCACAAGGGCTGCTTGGCATCATTCCGTGTTGCCACCAACACCACACCTGAGGTTGGAGACTCTTCTCTGGGCGCAGCATGACCTTCACTCAGGAAAGGAAAATGTCTTCCCTCTTTGCACTGGGCAGTGACTAAGCAAACCCTCCAGGATGGTGGTGAATTCTGGAAGGAAGCACTTTGCCTGGATTGTCATCAGTTTCCCCTGTGGTTCTTCCTCTTTCCACAAAGCAGCCAGGCTGCTGCAGAAGTGTGATGAGGCACTGTGGCCCTGAGGCAGAGTGGGAAGGTGGATACCCTGCGAGATGGTGCTGCGGGAGCTGGGCATAGCCTTCTGCTGTGAAGGGAATGGAGTGGGGTGCCTGCCGGGGCTCAATGGGCACTGCCACACTTAGCGATAGGATCTTTACAATGATGTCAGGCTTAAGACTTGGAATATAGGGAACAATTTAATCTCTGAATTTGACCCTGGTGTGGGCTTGAGTCTCTTGCCCAAGGCATTTCTTCTTGGTACTTTGTTGGGAAACTAGTTGGACAATAGCCAGGGACTGACAAAGGGGTCAGTGTCATCTGGGTTTTGTAGCCTCAGTTCTGGGTCTATCAGCTGAATAGTTTGGGACAAGTGACCTGTCTCTCTAGCCGTAGGCTCTGCAATCTGTTCTCCAATTTGTCTTGAGCAAATTCCCTTCCCCCTCTCATCCTTTCTCACTCTTTACCTAGAAATACCTATCATGAAGGTTGTTGTATGAACACATATTAAAGGCAGAGGGCTCTAAGTTCATGTCAGCTGTAGTGAAGATAGTGTGACTTTCAAAGCTTTGGCATCTTATGGAGAGTTGTCTTAGAATCCATCCATGTCAGGAATTGGCACTATATGAAGGAAGTGGAGATAGTGGGAAAAATTTTTTTTTTTTTCAGAGTTTGGAGCTTAGGAACTGCCAACCTAGAGTGCTATTTATAGGATCTGCTCTGATTTCTCTTGATGTGTAATGTCACTAAGCTACCATTTATCATGCTCCCATGTTTTGTGAATTCAGGTATGAAGCTGACAGTGGAGATGGTTTGTTTATAAGCCATTCTTTCACGGAATCTGGAGCCCCTGCTGGAAGACTTGGGGCCTGGGAACTTTATCATCCAAAGCCTGGATTACTCGCATATCTGGGGGGAGACACTGGCTCTGTGCAGGAGAGGCTCTGTGCCTCTTCACATGGGTCAGCTTGGGCTTCCTCGCAGCATGATGGTTGGCTTTCTCAGGCTGAGTATCTTGGAAAGAGAGAGGCTACCTTCCTTCAGTGACCCAGCCTGAGAATCACAAAGCATCATTTCTATCCTATTTCATTGGTGGAAGCAACCACCAGCTTCCACTTATACTCACGAGGAGGAAGTAGATGCTCAACTTCTCAGTACAACAAGGTCCAGTAACCAGAGCACATGAAATGGTAGCCCTCTATGGGACCATCTTTGGAAAATGCAGTCTGTCCCAAAGTGTAATGATGTGGGAGTCTGTATTGTGAGCACGTACGAGAAGAAATTTAAGATACTGACCTTGTTACAAGGTGCCTATTAGTTTAGAATGTACAGTAGGTATGTAGTAGGACTTAAGAAATGACACACACTTTATAGGAGGAGATCAATGATCAAGGGAGTTTTAGAGAAAGTGGGTCTTAAACTATCATAGTTCCTCTGTAGTGGAAGAGTGAAAGGGAGGCCCAGCACCCTCAGGAGATGTTCCTGGCAGGATGACCCTTATGTCCCTTAGAACTCATAGTCTCTAAATTACTATTCAGAATTTAATTTGAAGAGAGGCTGAGTTTGAGGTAGGTTTGGAGGTGTGAGATAGATCCTGGCCCCTGTACATCTCTCTATAGTCCTACTGGCTCTGTCTTGACTGCAAATTTAGAACCTCTTCAAAACCAAGTCCTGCCAAGAACTTGACAGTACCTGAGAGGTACGCTTGGCAGCTTTCACATATCATAGCAGTAAGCTCCTGCCGGCCACTTCTGTGCTCATACCAGGCGCTATCCTGGCAAAGATGGCTTTCACTTTAGCTGTATCTGTAGGGATGTTCCCCCCAGGAGGTCCTGTCCTGTGTGTGGGCTCAGGGGTGTTGAATGAGGGGCTCTGGATATTTACATAAATGCAGCAAACCCAACCAAACGAAACTCTTAACAAAGTTGGAAAATCTACAGTTGAAAATAATCAAACTGAATGTTATAGCTTAGATATAAAATGTCCTCCCCACAAATCTCACCTTCAGAGGTGGGGAACTGGTTCAAAGTTGGGATCAGAAAGAAGCAGGTCTCTAAGGGTGTGACTCGGTAAGGTATGTTTTCCTCCTTGGCTCCTCCTCTTCCGGCTCTGCTTCCTGACCACCAGGCAGTAAGTAGCCTTCCTCTATTGTAGGCTTCTGCCTTGGGGCCAGCCAGCTATGGACTGAACCCACTAAGGCTGTGAGCCAAAATAAACTTCTCCTTGAAGCTGTGTGTACTGGCTGTTACACTGTGTCAACTTGAAAAGTTTAGAAGTTTAGTTAAGTGACTCAGCAGAGAGCCAGGATTCTTAGTTTGTAAACATCCTCATCCTGTGGAAGAAGAGGGCGTGGAGTCGTGTGAGGTCTACACCTCCAGCCCCAGCTAGATTGTTTATATTATAAGGAGGGAAGAGAGGCTGGCTAGAAGCCCCAGCTGCTGTCTTTCCTTTTGCTCCTCACTGTTTTCTGCTGCCATGAACTGCTGCTCTCTGCCATGTGCTGCTCTGCCTCGGATCCAGCGGAGTATAGACTGAAACCTCCACAAACTGTGAGTTAAGCAAACCTTTCCTAAATTTTGGGTGTCAGGTGTTTTGTTCCAGCAATGAGTAAAAAGTAACTGAGACACTATGGGTGTCAAATATTTTGTACCAGAGGATAGAAAGTGATTAAGATACAAGGGGGAAAAAAAATAAGACATCTGCGGAGACTTCCTTTCAAGCCTCAAGGTTCTTTCCCACCCACCTTGGAAGCTGAGGATCTAGGAACCAGTGGTGGCCTAATGAACCATCAGTCATAGAAGGCTGCCTGCAGCAGCTGCCACCTACATAAGACTTGTAAGGCTTCAGGGCCAGAGAGAATGATTGGAAAGTGATTACAGTATCTCAGAGCCCTTGACCTGGCTGTGGACTGACACCTTCAATGTTGGGGGAAACACAGAAGACATCTTCAATGGGTTGCATTTTCCAAGTTATTTCTGAAATACAATAATTTTTTATTTTCAAATTCCAGGAAGTACTCCTGCATCTGTAAGTGTATGGTGGGGAAGAGGCCTATCTTTGGGAAATCCTCACTTACAAGTAATTTATGGCATTTAGGAAGGTGTCACTAAGGAGTCCTCTGTAGGCCAGGCTTGCACCACCTGCTCTGCTATCTCCATATTCTTTGTCCCGTCTTTTGCATCCACTGGCACAGTAGGAATGGACCTTTTGCACGTGAGCTTCTGCGGAGTCCCTTCTTTAAAAACCCAATTAGTGGACTAGTTTGAACTTCCTTCCTTTTGTTGACTACTGTTACGTTTCTTTGGCAAAATACATTCAACATAAAATTGACCAGTTGTCTTCATCTGTTTATGCTGTTATCACAAAATGCTGTAGGCAGAGTTATTTTATAAGGAATAGAACTTAATTCTCTCTCAGTTCTGGAGGCTGCAAAGACCAAGGTCAAGGCACTGGAAGGCTGAACTTGGTGAGGGCTGCTCTTCGTATAGGCAGACGATGCTGTCATCTGATATGACAGAAGACAGAAGAACAAGGTAACTGTTATGGTTTGTGTCTAGTTGTCCCCCCAAATCCTCATGCAGTCATAGGATGGACTTCTAGACTTGGTGATTAATTCATGATCCAGTGTTGGGATTCTATGTGTGAGTGCTGCTGGGGTACCTCACCCAGCCTGGGGCAGATAGCCTGAATGCAACGTAAGGGAGACAGACTTGCTCTGCTGCCATTGTTGCCATGACTCCTCCCATTTGCTCTTACTATTTTCCTGTTTTCTGCAGCCATGAATGGACGCCCTCTGCCATGTGCCACTCTGCCTTGGAGCCATCCAAGTATGGACTGAAACCTCCACTAACTGTGAGCTAAATAAACCT
>NDGN011332546.1:0-10900 GCA_002564285.1 Tympanoctomys barrerae | reverse complement strand
TCTAGGCTTATTCAACACCAGAGAGTTCACACTGGTGAGAAACCTTACAGATGTACAGAATGTGGGAAAACCTTTAATCAGAGCTCAAGCCTTACTCAACACCAGAGAGTTCATATTAGGGAGAGATCCTACAAGTGGGAAGAATGTGGGAAAGCCTTTGATCAAAGCGCCAGACTTCACTACCAGTTTTTATATTGTTAAGAAACCCTACAAATATGCAGGATGTGGCAAAGCATTTATCGGATGCTGTCCTATTACTTCAGTGTAGGACTCCTTGAACTTGAAGTCTCCTCTTAGAAGTTTTCCAGCCACTGAGCCCTCACTGTATTTGTTGGATATAAATTTCCACATGTATTTTTCTTCATGTATAACTGGGCTCAAATCCACGCTCAAGTCTCATTCCCTGTGGCAGTACTACTCAGTAAAGTCAATCTTTGCTGCCTTTAACACTGTCCAAGTCTGTTTCTCTTTAATATCCTTAATTTGTTGATAGTTTTAGGTTCAGGGCCGGAGAGATAGCTCCGTGGAATAATTGCTTGCCTTGCAAGCTCAAGGGCTTGAGTTCAATCCCTGGTTCCACCAAAAAATAAAAAATTAAAAAAAAAAAAGATAGTGCACGTGTACCTAGCTCACAAATAAGTGCACCTTGCAGCGAGAGAAATACGAGCCAAGCAGAAGTGTGTGTGATACGTTGGTATTAATCATCTAGAAGATGCTGTTCAGAGCAGTACTGCCCTGATCTGATAGGCAGGATTCCCCAGCCAGGTACTGCAATTTGTGGTGATACATGAAAGTAATTGTCCAAGTGATAAATATGTTTTTATTTCCAGGTGTACACATAAAAGCAATTCCACAAATTCTGTGTGTATATGTAAGCTGTTAGAATATAACCAGCACCTCAGTATGACTTTGAGAGTGGCAGCTGCCTTAATAAAGGCAGTTAAGATGTCAATCCTGGCATCCCAGCAAGTTATTGCAGCTCCTTAGGAGGTTAAGACAGAGAGATCACAAATTCAGGGTCATTTTGGGCAATTTACCACAATGCTGCCTGCAAAAATAAAAATTAGAAACATCTTTTCCGAGCCAATTTCTAGGACTGTGAAAAACAAACAGGTAGAGCTGGTGTGGTAGCACATATCTGTAACCCTAGCACTTGGGAGGCTAAGGCAGGAGGATTGCTGTGATTTTGAGGCCAGCCTGGGCTACATATGTAGTGAGGTCCTGTCTCAAAAAATAATTGACTAAGTAGAAACACAAATATACAAATGTTGAGGACTTCTGATTTTGAACCACATACAAGGAAAGAGGCTGTTGCCATCAGGTGAGAAGTGAAAACATCTAGAGAGCAGGTCCAGGTGATAGCTTCAGCTTGGGGCTGGCTGCGTTTCGGCACTGTCAGACATGCAATCGTGTGTGGCGCAGGCAGAGTGCCAGGCCAGTCACCAATGCAGGGCATAGTGACGGTGACTGCTCACCATGAGAATCACAAGTTAATTTCTTTTTTATTATTGTCATGGGATACTCAGGTACGTTCACGGCCCTTTGCTTTCTGTGCTCTTTGCTTTTTAGACAGAATCTTGCTGAGTTGTCCATGCTGGGCTGGACCTTGTGAAGTTCCTGCTGAGTAGCTACTATGAAAGGTCTCTGTCACTGTGCCTGGCCAAGGGTTTCTAAGGACCCTTAGTTATGCCATGCTTTTGAAAATAAAGATATTATGCACTTCAGTTCACCCTAGAAGTGGAGAAACTTCCAGATGAAAGAAAAATTAGTAACTGCTTTAACCAAATCACACTGTCTGTTCAGCTTAGGGACTATTATATAACGGATGTATTTCTTTTAAATTTCAACTGTTTTTGTTTTGAAGTAGATAGATGTCCATTGCACATAATCACTTGTAGAGTGAGGCAGCTGGAGGAGGGGTGGCACACGGCTGTACATCAGCACCGTGTAGGAGGCTGGGGAGGAGGATAGCACGTTCCATCCCCGCTTGCACAACACAGACCCAATTTCAAAATACAAAAGTGCTATGGCTGTAGCTCAGTGAGAAGGCCTTGGTTCAGTCCTCAAGACAAAACAAGGGGGAAAAAAAAACAAAAAACAATGAATGGCAAGGTGAGGTCCAGGACTCTGAGGCTGCTGGAAGGGGAAGGACTGGGCAGCTACATTAGTCTTGTTGCTAGGAGTTGGGGGTGGGGTCACAGCAGTGAGATGTGATTGGCCAAGCAGCAGGGTGGGGGAGGTTGCTGCCGTGGTGTCTTCTGTTCTGGGAATGGCCTGTAAAGGTGGTGGAAAGGACCCAGTCCCAGGAGCTATCGGAGACGGGCCTAACTGGTGGTAGAGGGGTTGGGAAACTCCTGGAAATCCAGCAAAGGGTTAGGGTTGCCTCCAGCACAGCTGCCAGGATCCCCGGGCCGGGCTTTCACATCCCTTGCGCCTGGCAGCCCAGGCTGTGGCCACCCATCTGGACACTGGACACTGATTTTCACATTTTTGCTCTGGGCAGGGTGATGGAATTTTCTACAAAATGCTACCACCAGCCAGGATGTCTCGGCTCAGCACACAGCAACCCAAACAGAAAATTTAAAGTATGGCTATGTCCCTTTAAAATGTCCTTTGCCCCATTTGAGTGAAGGTGATGAAACCCTCAGAGAATGACCTCATCACTTCCCAGCCTGCCATTAGTGGTCGGGACCCAGCTGGAGGAGTAGGGGCAAAGGAGCACAGCCTGGAAGGGTGTGTGGTGTTCTTGGCCCCTTCCTGTCTCCAGGCCTGTCTCCTGGCTTTCGGAGGTAAGCTGCTGTGTTCTGCCGTGCCATTCCAAAATGCCGTTTCTCTCTCAGAGCTAGTTCTGTGTGGCTTAAAAGTCGCAAAACAATGAGCCTAAATAATCCTTTCCCCATTCAGTTGTGTGGCAGGTGATTTGTCCCAGCAGTGAAGATGACTGGGACACATTGGTTGGTTGGTTTGTTGGTTTATTCATTGTCTTTTAGAGAAGGAGACTCTCTATGCTGTTCAGGCTGGCCTTGAGCTCACTTTGTAGCCCAGGCTGGTCTAGAACTCGCAGTGATCCTCCTGCCTCAGCCTCCCAAGTGCTGGGATTACAGGTGTGCACCACTATGCTCAGCCTTGCACATTGGCTAACAACTCATCTCTAAAAACAAAGTCTATTCAGCCTTAATGTGTAGTTGTGTTGTATTCTTAGGCCCTGGTCTAATGAACTGTAATATTTTGGTCTTGAGTGGTATTCAGGACTTGGCATTTTAAATGAATTTTCTCTGATTGCAGAAATTGATAACCCTAAACCCATTTTGAATATTAATAAACCAGAAAAGTACAAGACACAGACTCACTTATATCAAACCACTTTATCTCTACTCATACAACATTGACTCCTAGCCAAGAATATAAGCCACAATACAGAAACATCACTGGCCATTTAAAATTGCCAGAGGACTAAGTGCTCACATTCATTAGTGCAAGCTCTGTAGTCTGTACTCAGTGCTGTCAGTACATTACAGCACACTGGCCGAGTGCTTCATGTGAGTTAGTGTGCATAATAGGCTAAGAACTGGGTAGCGGCAGTCCTGGAGTTCACAGGGCTGTGCAGATGTTTCTGTTTCTCCTTTTCTAATCATTGAATTTTAAAATTTGTCTAGAATAAAAGAAAAATATGATGAATTGACGGGATAAAGAAAGGTTATAGAAATAGGTATTTCAGAATTTTAATATATTTGCATTTTAAAAATTATTGGAGAACTATTAGAGAAATAGATAATGGTATGCTTGGAGAGATGTCTCTACAAACAGAGGTATGGGTAAAAAGGCTAAAAATTAAGGCACCAGCACAAATGGTTACATTTTCCCAATTACCTAGTGCTGGACTTTGGAAAACCATACAAGCTCTAGGTGACCAAAATGACCAAAGTCATTTTTCTCTATCATGCTTAATAAGCAGGTGTTGCACTGTGGGCCAGAAGTAGACAAGACCTCAGCCTGGGCCAAGGGCACTGTAGACTACTATCCTCCATTTCTCTTGAGTACATGTTTTGACTTTGCCCCCAGACTATTTTGCATTTGCATAGTTGTTTAATTCAATCCCTCATCTATTTAATATTAAATTAGAGCTAACTTACCTCCTAATAATATTAAATAAGAAATAACTATCTAGGACAATATTTTTAGAAATGATTGTATTCTAAGAGGCCGGGGAGATGGCTCAGTAGAATAAGTGCTTCCTTGGAAAGCATAAGGGCCTGAGTTCAATCCCTGGTTCAAAAAAAAAAAGAAATTATTGTATTCTAAAGAAGACAAATAATACCAAAATAACCTCAAAATCTTCTGACTACAGTCTTCACTGAGTGATAGCAGAACTTCTAAGACACTAACCAAAGGGAAGCAGCCCAAATGGTGCCCTGTGCACACTGCCCACCCCTTCTTCCCCCTGAGCATATTATGCTGAGTTCAACGATGTATCTATTTACATTAGACTAAAATGTACTGGGTAACAGTACCAAGGATTTCTTTATCTCTGTTTATCATGAGACTTGGAAAGAAGCCTTTTTTAATCTGTCAGTTTATATCCACCAACCTCCATTTTCTTCATTCAAATCTCCAGAAACTACATGAACTCCCATGTGCAAAACAACCAAGAAGATTTCTTCTGGAGAGAAAGAGTCTTCTGGTGGCTCTTCTTCCTTATATTCTGCCACTAGGGTGACACAGACTGCACATAACACCCTCAAATATCACAAGACTTCCAGAAATCTGAGAACTAGTCTGATGCCTCAGTAGGGATCAGTGTAGGAGAAACTAAGGTTGGCCTTACAAAGTCAGAATTAGGAAGAAATCTGTTTCTTCCTGCCTCCTCTGCATCCAATGTGTCCTTTACTCTGTCTGAACAGTGACTCTGGGATAAACTGAAAGATCACTCCAGGACATAATTTATGGGCAGGTGTAGCTGTAGTCATCAGTGGCTATGCGTGGGTTCTGATGATCCATTAGGCCTCATGGATTTTTTTCCCTTTGGTATTATGTCAAGACAGGATTGTGTCCCTACAAGAATTGGCTTCTGAGTCTTTCCTAAATGTTTAGATCCTACACTGACTCCTAGAAAATTCTCACAGAGCTGCAGCAGGTCACTAGACAAAATCTAGAGAAATCCAGGATCTGCCCTTGATTTCCGGATTCATAAATCCTGGCTATAAAAGAAACAGTGCCATATACTGAATGTTGATTTAAGGCACCTACAGCCTTCTGTTACAGCCACCTAACTAGAACTAGCATTGTCATTGCATTGCCTAGCAGCTATCCTACTACTCCATCAATTCAGCTGCTGTTGGAGAGTGGGAAACATGGTAAGACCAGTAAATTCTATGAGCATGAGCACATTGCCACACTTTCTTGGCTGTGAAGTATATTTTCTGGCCAGAGCAGTGCTGTGTGGAATACCATCCTAATGGATGAGGCCTTGTGTAAGTCCATCAGTGATAATGGTGGTACAGCATTATGTAAAGATAAAGCAAATCCTTACATGAATTGAGTGTTTCGGTAAGAACATAGTGCTAAACTTTCCATGACAGAAGTCATCCAATGTAATCAAATGGTCAGCAGGTCTCAGGCTGATCACTCCAGGGAGTGGTGCCACCTCAGGGACTGGTCTGGCAGTCCCTGGGGTGTCTGGTATTGGCAGATCAGGCACTTAACAGAGGCTTCAGTCAGATCAACCTTGGTGAAAGGCCATGTTGCTGAGCCCATGAATATACTCTATGCTTGCCATCATGGCCTCTTTGTTCACCCATTGTCCAGGTACAGTGTCAGCTGAGGAAGGTGGTGGACTGCTACTCACAGAATGGGTCATCTTCTGCAGTTGATTGTAGTGCTCTTTTGCAGCGGTGTCTCGGCTACTTTTCTCATTGCTGGGACAAAATACCCAACATGCAAAATTAAGAAAAGAAAGGTTTATGTAGTTGGTGGAGGTTTCAATCTATGTTCAGCTGGCTCCAAGGCAGAATGGCACATGGTAAAGGGCAGCCATTCATAGTGGCAGAAAACAGCAAAGAGCAAAGAGAGGAACAACAACTGCGGCAGCTAGCAAGCCTCTCCCTTCCTTGTATTTAGACTATCCGCCCCAGGGTGGTTGTAGCACTCATCCCTATAATCCCAACATTGAATCATGAATTAGTCACAAACTCTAGAAGCCACCCCAATAACTGCATGAGGTTTGGGGGGGACAACTAGACACAAAGTATAACATTCCATCCCTGCCCCCCACAAAGACTCATGCACATCCCTTTGTGCAAAATGCATTTTAGCCCACCTCTAAGAGTTGTCAAAGTCCTAATAGTTTCAGCATTGCTGAAAACTCCAATTCCCAAGTCTCCTCTGACTAAGGGGGCAAACTCTTAGCCATGAGCCCCTGTACAAATGAAAAATTAAACACTTCCCATATTCAATGGCACAAGAAAAACATTACCATTCCAAAAGGTACAAACTGCCAGATACAGAGCATTGGGACCAAAGCAAATCCAAAATCCAGAAGGGCAAACAGTAAGTTCTGTACTTCCATGTGGAACATCTGGAGCGATCTGTGGCACATTGTAAGCTCCATGTGGCTCCACCACTATAGCACTTTTGGTGGTAGTTCCCATGGCTTCTGTCTTAGACTGGCTTTGCTCCTTTCTTGCAGCTTTTCTAAGATGATCCATGATCCTGGTTTTTCCAGACTTCTGGGGTTTACACTGCCCTTTAGGCTTCTTACTCTGAATCACACTCTTCCCTCTCTGGGGTACACTGCCTGGCCTTCCAGGCCTTCTGAAATCTAGGCAGAAGCCTTCTTAACCTCAGAACTCTTGCCTTCTGTATGTTGTTCCTAAAGCCAACATCACATGGATGATGCCAAGGTCTGTTGCCAGCTGGAACAGTAGCCCAGTTTTCTTCTCCCTTTACTGTAGGGGTCAAGTACATGGATTTCTAATCACTCTAAACCTGATTCCCAGGAACAAAGTCTCTATGCCACTGCCATTCTGGGACATGGCACTCTATAGCTTTCTTCTCAAAGCAAAGTCCTTCACTTCTGCAGTTTTGAGGCTCTAGTAGGAGGAGACTTGCCACTTCTTGTGATGCCATGAGGCCATCTTTTCTATTCTCCTGTTCTTTCTCAATGATGGAGATCTTCTCAGTTCTATCTTTGCAATCTACAGCTTCCTGCTGTAGATCTTTGCAATTCCTGCTTCCTTTCTGACCAAACACAACATTTTAAATCATCTTGCTGAGTTCTTTGCTCTTGATTTTCAATGTAAATAAGACTAAAAGACTCCAACGGTAGCCATGCCACTGCCTCAACATTCAACTGTCTTGAAATTTCTTTTGTGAGATTAATCAATCTGCCCCGCTTAATCTATCTCAGGCAGAATCTCTGGACATGAGCAAAATTCAGACAGATTCTTTGCCAAGCCATAACACACATTATCTGGGGTCCAACAACCAATGTAGTCCTTCCCAGCAGAAACCTCCACAGCCTGTTCTTTACAGGCAGGATTTCTATCAGCCTTCTGGTCTTCTGAGCTCTGACCCAAATCTTCCATACAGGACATCCGAAGGTATTTTAGCCCTTCTCTTTTAAGCGACATCTCCAAACTTTTCCTATCTCCTCCCATAAGCCATCTCAAAAGTTCTTGAACCACATGCTCAGGTATAGTCACAGCAATGACACCCCTTCTTAGTACCAAATTCTATTTCAGTTTCTTTTCTCTAGTTGCTGGGACAAATACCCAACACCCAAAATTAAGAAAAGAAAGGTTTATTTAGCTCACAGTTAATGGAGGTTTCAGTCCATATTCGACTGGATCCAAGGCAAGTGGCACATGGCAGAGGGCAGCCATTCATGGTGGTAGAAAATAACAAAGGACAAAGGGAGGAGCAACAGCTGCAGTAGCTAGCAAGTTTCTCTACCTTACATTGTATTCAGGGTATCCGCCTGTCATGGTTTGTGTCTAGTCCCCCCCCCCAAAACCCTTATGGGGTAGAGACTTCTAGAGTTTGAGATTAATTCATGATCAAGGCTGGGATTATGGGACTTAGTACTGCTGGTATTAGGAGTGTGAGTAGTGCTCCCAGCCTGGGAAATATAGGCTGAATGCAGTTTAAGAGAGACAGACTTGCTCTCTGTGGCCATTTGTTGCTGTTACTCCTCCACTTTGCTCTCTGCTCTTTGCTGCTGCCAAGAAATGTTGCTCTCTGCTGTGTGCTGCTTTGCCTTGGAACCAACTGAGTATGGACTGAAACCTCCACTAGCTGTGAGCTAAATAAACCTTTCCTTCCTTCATTTTGAGTATCAGGTATTTGTCCCAGCAATGAGAGAAGAGTACCTGAAAGACCACCCTAGGGCAGGTGTAGCACTCAAACCCATAATCCCAGCATTAAATCATGAATTAATCACAAAATAGAAGCTGCCTCAATGACTTCATGAGGTTTTGGTGGGACAACTAGACACAAAACATAATAAGAGATCACCATTTTGTGAGTATTTACATGGGACAAAAATATCTTCACCTAATTCTACTACATAAGGAGGTTTATCCACATACCTCTTTCCCAAATGTCCTTATCACCAAATTTCCAATCACATTCTAACCAAGTCCCTGATCATCAAGTCAGACCACTGGCTACAGACCATGAGTTGATATATAGTTATATATCCCCTCCTCACCAAGAACATCTGTAATTAAGTGGTCTGCCTGAGATTCTTAAATGTGCAGGTTTCCTTTCACTGTTCTTAGGCCTGTTGTGGAAAGGTGCTACCCACTTTTTTAGGCATTATCTGAAAAATGTTTAGAACCATCTTTAAACCAGACCCTATGCTTCTCTTCCTCTGTCAACTGATCACAGGGTACACCAAGTATCCTGTCACAGGTACATGCTGGGGACAGAAGGCACTGTAAATGGAGTAGGAACTATAGGCATACTTCTTTATGTATGTATATTGCCAAGACCTGCTTAGGCCTGATCATGTATATATCACTTCCATATAAGGATGGCCTGTTGCTATGCCTGTCTAACTTTATGACTTGGCAGGCAGGCAGTACCCACCAAGTTACTGCTGGACATCTCAGGCCCCATGGTTACCTGGTATGTATGCCATGGTCAAACATTCAATTTGCAGTTGGGTGTGGTGTGGTGCTCTCCTGTAATCCCAGCATTTGGGAGGCTGAGGCACAAGGGTTTCCATGAGTTGGGGGCCAACCTAAACTACATAGTAGGTTCAAATATGACAGAGTAAGACCCTGTCTCAAAAAAAAAAAAATTCCCCACAAACATTCAAGAAAAAAAAAAAACATTTAAGAAGCCATAACTTCAAGAGAAAGTAGTTGTCTACAGATGATGTTTGAAATTTGCTCTAAAGTGGTAACGGTCTTCAATGTGATTTCAGCTGTGTGTCCTGCCAGAGGCTCCCAACAGATTCCCTATCTGCCACTGACACCACAAGTGTCATGGATCTGCTGAATCATGTGACCCAAATGGCAAAGCAGCCTACACAGCAGTCTTATTCTTAGTACCACTCAGAACTAGCAGATTTGGAGATCAGCTTAAATTATGCATGAAACTGAGGAATGTGTCATCTCCAAATCCAAATAGGCCCACTAGGCATTACACCTCTTTCTTGGTTGTTGGTGGGGCCAGATGCAATAATTTAAGCTTACTTTAGAAGAGGTAACTATGTGTCCCAGACCACTGGACTCCTAAAAATTGTCTAGGCCTTCCCACTGTAGATGATTAAGTCTGACCTGGTAAAAGCACTCTACCCTGCATATTGCTTTTAGCCTTTGAAAACGCTCATCAACAGCAAATCAAAGAATATTGGGAATTTCTAACATATAGTGTGGCAGGAAAAATTGAGCCGACAGTAGTGAGGCACTGAGGAGAAGATAGGAAACTTTACAGACAAGGAATAATTACCAAAGTCTGAGGTTCTGATTACAGAGAGCTTATCTTTTTTATAGGATGGCAAACAAGTTATAAGAATGAGATAAGCTTTTACTTATGGTTGTGGTACAGTGGGTATCTTGTGAGCATAGCTGTATGTAGCTGTTTCTAGCACGTTCACAGAAGTTTCAATTTGATGGCAAAAGTACCATGGATATAGCTCATTAGCACACAGTGCCTGGCTGGCAAGTGAAGAAAAAAAAAAAAAAACACAACTGAAAACAAAAAAATCAATTGGACAACAAATACGAATTAGCTTAGCTTAGTTCAGTAGCAGAAAATGAAATGACTACTGCTTTATTTAACAAAATGACTGCAATTAGGTCAGGATTTCTGCTCCAACAGGGGGCCAATTTTGATTCTTATTTCAGCCAACCAACTAAGTAAACTATTGGCAGCGTGTTTGTTTTGTTTTGTTTTTAAACTCAGGAGCTGTGATAATAAATTTGGACTATCTCCTTAATGGACCCTTATGAAGAAACTCAGCTTGATCCAAGTTTATGTTTCTTCCACCATTATCCCACACTCACATTTGGGAGTGTAGCACATCTCCTCATGGACAATGCTGTGTGTTCACCATTAGGAACTTCCAAGATTTAAGACTGATTGTATGGGTGGGAGATGAGCATGGGTTCTCAAAAGCAATGGTAGTTCTCGCTCAGTAACTGCTTCAGGAAAGGGTGTTACTGCTTCCATGGCAACACAGAATTAGTTTACTCAAGCAGGGTTCATAAGCCAACACTACAGGGAGTGAGGATGGGGATATCTCTGGCAGTGAGCGTTGAGAAATTTCTTCCTCTGATAAAACAGTCTCAGTATTTAAAGCACTTTTTTTTTTTTTTTTTTTTTTTCTGGAACCAGGGATTGAACTCAGGACCCTGTGCTTGCCAGGCAAGTGCTTATTCTACTGAACTATCTT
>NDGN011332539.1:0-13322 GCA_002564285.1 Tympanoctomys barrerae | reverse complement strand
CTAATGGTGTTTGTAAATAGGACCTCAAGTCTGCATCTTGTACAGCAATTAACCACTAGGAAGTGTATGCAATGTGTTAATTATTAAAACTGACCTACCAATTTGATTTGAAACTATCCCATTGCTATTTGTTTCTCAATAAAATTATAGAAAAAAAAAAAAAAAGATTGAGCCCAGTGTGTAGCTCAGTGGCACAAGTACTTGCCTGGCAAGTGCAAAGTCCTGAGTTCCTTCGGTGTCTACAGTGCTGTGGTAGTGTCCAAGTCAGAGCTCACATTTGTGCTAGGTAACCCTAACAAGCCTGCCATAGGATTAGTGCTGGATGCAAACCTGACCCAGAGTGTTCAGTCTGTAATGTTCTGCATGTCCCTCAGTGGTCCACTCACTCCATACTCTGTGTGTCTCTGCTTTTCTTTCACAGTTTCCTTGGCACTGTCAGACACAGACTACTGAGGCTGCTCCCAGTCCCACGACACTCTGCTTTTCCCCATTCATGCACAGATTCCTCTCTTCTACTTCTGCAGCACGTCTCTGTCTTCTTGTGCCACTTGTTAAAGGAAAAGGTGGGGTGGAGTGCTGTGGGCTGGCACCACTACAGAGACAGCACAAGGTTTCTTGGTTCCAATTCAACGTCCTCTCCCCCCAGAGGACTGTCAACCTCCCACTCACTGCTCTGCTGTGCACCAAGGCTACCCAAAGCCTACATGTCAGGTTTCCACTCTCAGACCACTGTCATGGAGCAAGAGTAGTGTGATGTTCCATTCACTACCTTGACTTCCACTGTTGCTGTAGTCCCTGACTCTTATGTCCCTAAAGGTTCTAGGTAGCTGCTCTGGTGCTCAATAAATAATGAATAAATAACCTAGTGGTCTGTCAAGAAGAGAACAGTTCCCTAGTCACCCACTCCTGTGTGCTAATGAAGTTTGCTGCTAGGCTGCATGGTCCTCTGTATGGAAAAAGACAAAAGAGGTAGGAGGCATTACATCCCACGTTTATCCTATATGGCTTGAGTTAGCCACAGTATTTCAGTCATTGATTTTGTTGTTTGCAACTTCCCAGTGTGGTAGTCCTGCTCCATCCAGAGACAGAAGACCCACTGGCATCCCTGTGGCCTGGATTGCTATTTTATTAAGTCCTGTGTCTATGTGTTGTCTGATCTGATGCAATGGCAAGCAAAAACATTGAAAGGACACCCAGGATTTGGATGCAGATTTATTCACATTGACGGACACTGATTGGGATCATTTTCAGAATATCAGGCTCCAATCTCTGGAGGGTTGGGGCTTATATTGGATAAGCAAGCAGAAAGTACAGAGGCAGAGTAGCTTATCAACTGGGAATTGGTATATACAATTTGTATCATAGTGTTCAACTGTGCTTCATAGTGACAAGCCATTTCTAAGAGACAGGAAAAGCCAGATCTGGAATAGGAAATACACCTGGGTAAGTAACAAACTGAAGTCTACTGTGGAGGGAGGATTCCTGCTGCACTACAAGTCCTTCATTTCAGGTTGATTTTGACATCAGGATGTATGTTCTTCCCATTCTTCCAAATCCCTGTGTTTTTAGTTGATGTTTTTCTGAGTAGCCATATCAAGGCTCCTCCTGTCTTCAGCCATGTTGAATCTCCCCTTGTTTTCCTTTCAAGGCAAGGTACTGTCCTCTCTGGCTGCTTTCAACTTGTTTTTATTGCCTCTGATTTTCAGAAATTTAGTTTTGTTGTATCTAATCATAGACTTCTTTAGTTTTTAAATCTGTTTACATCTCTTAGCAAATTTGAGAAGTTGTCAGCCATTATTTATTTAACACTAGACTTTTTGTTACAGTACCAAAGATCTCTGAGACTTGTTCATCCTTTTTATTCTGTTATGCAGATTGAGCATTTTCTGTTGTTCTATTTTCAGGTTACTGACTTTTTCCTTTGTTACTTTAATTCTATTGTTGAACCCATATAGAGGGCTTTTTATATTGACCTTCAACTTTACAGTTCTCAAATTCCATGGAGATCTTTAAATCTCTTATTTCTTCCCAGTGCTTTCCTTTTCTGAGGCTTTCAATTTTTTCATTTGTGTTAAGCGTGTTTATCTTTGCTTGTTGAACTATTTTAATTATATATCCCTCAAAAACCTTTGTCAGATATTCCTAACATAACTATACTTTCGGTGTTGGTGCTTTTTAGATGCCTGTATCAGTTGTACTGCATTTCTTGGTACCTCACTTCTTCGGTGTCTTGTTTAAGAAATAAGAGGCTGAATAGAAAGCTAGAGGAAACTTCTACCATGTTGCTTCTCAAGTTTTGAGATCCCCTACCCTTCACTTTCTCCCCTCCATGTAGAATATTTGTCAAACATAACTTTCAGTACTTTTAGTTGTACATGGTAGGAAGAAGAGGAAAAAGTAAATGTCCTCTATCTTCTCCACACCAGGAATGTTCTTATGTGCAGGACAGACAAGGAGTAACAAGAAACTGATATTCCAAGTGCAGTCTTGGATGGACCAAAAATTCACAGATACCATGGGGGAATCACTGACTCTCGACCCTGGGGCTTTAGCGATGCACTGTACATCCTCTCACAGATGGCTAGTGTCTAGAATGAGCCCCACTTGTGCACAGCAGTCAATCACTCACTGTCCCCACCTCCACCTCCTCCCTTCTCATCTTTCCACTCTCCTACCAGTGCTTCCTGGAACCCCTCCCACACCAACTTTCACATGAGCCCTTCTTTAAAGGTTTGTTTGAGCAGAACCCTAAATGGAGTGAAGAATGGTGATAAAAATGAACTTTCCTGTGGAAAAAGTTAAGGGAAAACACAAGGAAGGGACAGAGGAAAAAGCTTTCCATTGTTCTCAGTGCTTCTTATGTTAAGTACATAGTAATCAGTCTCTCCTTATATTCCCCCAAAGAAATTCAGAGGGAGGACTCTTTGTATCGTGTCCTTATGTGACATTTGCAATCCCAGCAACTTCCAAGTCAGCACTGTCTGCAGACTTCATTAGGGAGCCTTGGTCTGCCTTCCTGGCTCCGATTTGGTGCATGCTTCATAGAAGCAACTCAAAGACAGGAGCACCCACCCCCCTCAGAGTAAACCGGAGCTGGCCCTAGGGTAGAGCTGGAGGTGCTGGGGGCATCTGAAAGTGCTGCAGCTGATTTTTAATAAACATTAATATGGAGGCAGAGACGGGTTAGAGCAATCGTTCCTTCAAATTAAAGCTGGCAAAGCAGAATCTAGTTATCCACAGGAAAAAGCAACTTGTGAGCAGGCCAAAATTATCACGCCATCATAAATCAGTGGGAAAGAAAAACACGCCTCCCCTCTCTTCCACACTCCTCCTCCTCTTTGCCCTAATGGTTTCCAGCCCCAACTATGGAATGTTGTGTTTAGGGGAAAAGTTGTTGGACATAATTAGTAACTCTATTATAGTAATATGTCTTTATCTAAATAAACACAACCTGCTTTCCCACTATGAGGAATTATGTGGTGGGGATGGGGGAGGAGAGGATCGGGCTGAGGTTTGAGTCTGCCCCAGTTTCAAAGAAGTCTTGGAGTCAGAACTGCTGTCCCAGGGCTATCTTCAGGATACTAGTGGGCTGATAGAGATGTGTTACTGAGGTTGAGTCATCTCAGCTGTTTTGCTGACCTCTGACAACACGTTGGCTGCAAAGGGCTCCTGCTGCCCTTCATGACAGACACTTCCTCCTTCCCTGTGAGAGAAGCCTGAGAGTGCACAAGTGCAGACGTGCTCTCCAACCAACAGCCTATCTTCTGACAGGAGAATGGGAAACAGACACAACAACTCCACATCTGCATGGGTGAAAGCCACAAGGCAAAAACATTTTCACGCATAGGAATTTGTTAATTTTGTCAGCCTTTGCCATTGCCCTTGAAGTCCCTCCACTGCTGAGAGGTGAATAGAACTTCAAAGTAGTGACAACATTCTCAACAGTCTATCTCTGAAAGCAAAAAGAAGCAGTTACCTCCACCTTTCTGATTCTGCTCCCTCCACAGTGCGCTTCCATTTTTCACTAGAAAGTGAAAGATTAATGACTTACTGCAATTACTAAGTGTTTTATTTTTTAAATTTTTGTGTTTTTAAAGAAAATACAAAAAGTAGCAGAAAGAAAAACATTAGAAACACTACAGAATTTCACAAAACAAATCTATAGTAATTCAACAATGGTCTTATTACTGTCTTCAAATTAACCATTCAAACTATATGATATAACCCTGGAAGACTAGTCAAAAATTAGAAAAGAGAAAATCAGTAAACATTAACTGCTCCTTTCAATAGACCAACAGAAATCAGCAAAGTACAATTATCTTAGCTATCATATATATATATATATATATTATATATATTTCTATCATACATATATTACATATATATATGTTTTTCCACTTCATTGTTTATTTCTTTATTTTCTCCTTTCCTTTATCTCAGTTGCTTCTCTTGGGACAATTTCTTTCCATTTCACAGTATCCATTGTACCTTTCAGGGTTTATTTACCCTTTCAGGTTCTTACACTAGGGAGATAATATAATGTTTAAACAAGTAGGTCTGATTTATTTCACTTACGAGTATGGTCTCTGTTTCTATCATTTACCTATAAGAGCCTTGCATCTATTTTTTTATAGCTTAGTAATACTCCATTGTATAAAAATAACACTCCTTTTTTATCCACTCCTCAGTTGATGGGCATTTGGGTTGTTTCCAAGATTTACTAGACATTTTGATATAGATGCTCCTCAAAAAAGTAAAAGTGGAAGTACTCTAGGTGTATGTTAATTTTAATGAACATGACCAGATAGTGACTCTTGGACAGGTGACTGGGTCACGGGGCCCCTATGCTAATGAGTGGATTCATGTTTTCAGCTGAATGTGCTGTCTGGAATCCAGCTGTCCAAGGGTCACTCAGGTGCTCTTCTCCAAGTACTCTGTTTCCTGGCCAGCATGTAGTAGAAGCTTTACTCCACCAGGCCCTTCTGCCATGATGTTCTTGCCTCGAATCCAGCTGACCATGGACTAAACCTCTGAAACTATTAGCTACGATAAAGTGTCCTCTAAATTTTGGGAGTTGGGTCATTTCTCCTAGCAACCAAAAAACTGACCAAAACATTATATGAGCCAGCTATCCCACTCCTGGGTACATATCCAAAGAAAAGAAATCAGTATACTGGGGAAACATCAGCATCCTCATGATTATTGAAAGCCTATTCATGATAGCCAAGACAAAATAAGGGTCCAGAGAATGGATGGGTATAAAAGGAAAATGTAATACATACCCATGGAATACTCTTCAGTCTTTTAAGAATAAAAAACAAGAAAAGTCTGTCATTTACAGCAACATGCAGTAGGCTGGAAACATTATGCTAAGAAAATATGACAGTTAACTACATGATCTTATTGATATATAAGAATTAAAAGTGTCAATTAGATAGAAGTATTATTCCAATTAGTTTTCTCTCTTTGTTGGAACAAAATACCTGAAACCCAAAATTAAGGAAGGAAAGGTTTATTTAGCTCATAGATTGTGGAGGTTTCAGTCCATAACCAGCTGGTTCCAAGGCAAGGTGACACAGAAATTCATGGTGGCAGAATACAGCAAAAGCAGAAAGGGAGGAACAGTGGCAGAGAGCAATCCTCTCTCCCTTCCTTATACTGCATGCAGGTTATCCACCTGTTATGTTTTGTGTCTAGTTGTTCCCCCAAAGCCTCATGTACGTTATGGAGTAGACGTGGCAGGAGAAGCAAGTAGCTTGATGGGCAGGCTCAGAGGACCAGGGAGGGGCCCAAGGGGCAGGGTCAGAGAGGTGCAAACCATTAAACTGGCTAGCGTGTGCTTTCTCAGAGATGTGGAGAGGGTCATCCTGGACACCGCAGTACACTGGCCTCGCCTCCAATGTCTTGAAACCTCCAGTAACTGTGAGCTAAATAAACCTTTCCTTCCCTCATCTTGAGTGTTGGGTATTTGTGCCAGCTACAAGATAAAAGTAACTAATATACCACCCCATGGTGGATGTAGCACTTCCACCCATAATCCCAGCATTGAATCATGAATTAATCACAAACTCTATAATCCTGACCCATGTTTGTATGAGGATTTGTGGGGACATCTAGGCACAAACCATAGCATTCTGCCATTGATCCCCCAAGAACTCATGCTCATCCCTTTATGCAAAAGGCATTTTAATCCATCTCTAAGAGTTCCAAAGTCCTAACAGTTTCAAAATTGTTGAAAAGTCCAAGTCCCAAGTCTCCTCCAAGATCTAAGTCAAACTCTTAGCTGTGTGCACCTGTACAAATGAAAAATTAAACACTTATAACATCCAATGGCACATGAAGAGCATTACCATTCCAAAAGTTACAAACAAGGGGATACAAAGCATTGGGAACAAAGTAAGTGCAAAATGCATTATGGCAAACATTAAGTCCTATAATTCCATGTGTAACATTCAAAGTAATCTGTGGTAAATTGCAAGCTACAAAAGCCTGATGTGGCTCTGTCCCTTTGGCACTTCTGGTGTTTGTACCTCCTGTGGCTTCTCTCTTAAGCTGACTTTGCTCTCTCATTGCAACTTTCTTTAGATGATCCACATTCTTTGCTTCTCCAAACTTCCGGAGTCTCCACTGCATCTTTCATTTCACAATCATAGATTCACACATTGCCCTCCCAGGGGCACACTGTCTGGCAACCCAGGCCTTCTTAAATCTTGGTGGAAGCCTTCTTAACCTAACTTTTGCATTCTGCATTGGCCTAAAACCAATGCCACAAGATGATGCCAAGGTCCACTGTAAGCTGGAGCAATACAGGTTTTCTTCTCTTTTGGCTGTAACAGTCAAGTGCCTGGATTGCTGAGCACTCTGAATCTTATTCTGGGGAACAAATTCTATATAATGCTGCCACTCGGGAATCTGGTGTGGTCAACACCACCATTCTAGAACATTGCATGCTGTGGCTTTCTCCTCAAAGCAAAGTCTTTCACATTTGCAGTTTTGAGGCTGCAAAAGGTGGAGATTTGCCGCTTCTTGTAATGCACTGAGGCCATTTTTTTCTATTATCCTTTTCCTTCTTGGCAACAGATACCTTCTCAGTTCTATCTTTGAAATCCATGGATTTATTGGAGCTTCCTTTCTGGCCAAATACATATTATTTTAAATCATCCTACTGGGCTCTTTGCTCTTGATTCTCAACATAAATCTAACCCAAAGCACCCAACAATAGCCATGCCACAGCCTCAACATTCAATTGCCTTGAAATTTCTTTTGACACATTATAATCAGTCTGTAAGGTTTAATTCAGTCTCAGACAAAATTTCTGGACATAAGCGAACTGCAGACAAACTTTCTATGAAGCCACAACACACATCATCTGGAGTCCATAAACAAATCCAGTCCTTCTTCCCAGCAGAAACCTCCCAAGCCTAGTCTTTACCAGGAAGATTTCTACCACTCTTCTTGTCTTCTGAGCTCTGACCAGAAACCCCCATACAGAATAGCCAGAGGCATTTCAGCACTTCTCTTTCTGAGGACATCTCCAAACCTTTCCCATCTCTGCCCATAAGCCATTCCCAAAGCCTCTTGAACCACATGGTCAGGTATAGTCACAGAAATGCCCTACTCCCAGTACAAAAATCTATCTCAGTAACTTTTCTCTCATTGCTGGAGAAAAATAAACAATACGAAAAATTAAGAAAGGAAAGATTTATTTAGCTCACAGTTTGTGGAGGTTTCAGTCCATACTCAGCTAGTTCTCCAAGGCAAAGGGCAGCAGTGCATGATGGTGAAAGACAGCAAAATAACAAAAACTAAAGGGAGGAGCAGCAGCAGCAGAGAACAAACGTCTTTCCCTTCCTCCTTGGGGTAAGTGTAACATTCACACCCATAACCTCAGCAGCACTCTCATCAATAATTCCAGCATTGGACCATGAGTCAATCATAAACTCTAGAAGGCTGCCCCATGATTGTGCGTGACTTTGTGGGGACATCTTGATACAAACCATAACAAGTATAGAGTAGAATAGGAGTTACTAGAGGCTGGAAAGTGAGTGAAGAGAAAGGATAGAGATGAGATGGTTAATGGAAAAATGGGTGCAGCTGGATAAGAGAAATAACTTCTATTGTTCTGTAGCACCATAAAGTGAATATATTTAATAGCTAATCAAAAATTTCAAAGTAACTATTACAGGGATTTTGAATCTTCTCAAAACTAAAAAAGAACAATTATTTAAGGTCATAGATATATCTGTTATATTGATCTAAGTATTATTTGCATATGTATGTATTGAAATAATGAGCTGCACCTCATAAAGATGAACAAATATCATGCATGAATTAAAATATAAATAGTTTGCTTTATGCACAGATTTTTACATATCATAAGTGTACTAAGGGTTCATCTTAGAAAATTTAAAATTTGACATGAGCATTGTATGTGGGGCTTTGGCAAGTAATTAGGCCGTGGGCCACAGCCATTGTGAATGGCATCAATACTCTTACAGATCCAGGAGAACATGCTTGATCCTTTCCTGTGAGAACACAGCAAAATTCAGTCTGCAGCCTGCCTTCAGCCAGTCTTCATCAGAACCTGGGTGTGCTGCCCCACGGCTTGGATGTGTGGGCTCCAGACATACAGAATACATTTTTGTTGTTTATAAACTACCTGTCTGTAGTGATTGATTATAGCAGCTCAAACTAAAATGGATGTAACAATGTGGGGCTAAAATTTCTGAAAAACATTTACCATCAATTAAAGGCATGTCACTGTTTAAAAAAAAATTTTTAAATACATCAAAAATTATAAAGAGATGAAAAAATTTGTTAGACATAACACCACAGGTAATAACTTTTCCTTGTCCACCTCTAGTCTTTTTATTACTGAAGATATTTTGGGTTGTTTCTTTACCTAGTCGTGATCAAACTTTGCTGACAGTTTTTTGAGTACCTGCCATGTCAGGCCTTGTCTTTACCCAAGTCAAACCAGGATCCTATTTTCTCTGAAAAACACACAACACTTAGAGTTGAAGCCCCTGTTGACCACCCTACCCAAACCAGACAGAAGAAGCAAAGAGCATCCCCTTAACTACCACAACTTTTCCAAATTTGTGGTCACCTGTGAGCTTTTATTTACAATAACAGTTTTGGTAAAATCAAGTCTGCCTCAGGGGAAACCCTTCATGATCAATCATATAGCTTAGAGATTTTACTCTGATGTGAAGTAGGTGAAGTGAAGATTAGCCCATGGTTACTGAGGTATACATGTGTTTCATCAGCCCTAAGCTTTTGTAAGAACACTCTTAAAACTGCCACTCAAACTAGTTTCACAGAGGAAAAGTTAAGCTAGGAGTCAGAAACAGAAAGAAGAAAATAATTTCTAGAAGTTTGGGCACAGTTACATCACATTGCTTAACCAATGTGGCCACTGTACAGTTATCCTCCCCACTCTCTAAGTCTGCTTCCCTCTGTGTCATTCCCATTCTCTTCCATTGCAAATGACTTTTTCCATGGCTGAATGGGAATAAGACATTATCTCTTTTTCAATGCCAATTTGGGTAATGACCTTAAATTGCCTGGCTTGGATCCAAAGCCTTTGCAAGAATTTGTCTGTATTCCATGAGAATGAGCTTCATAAGACCATGTCTATGACCAAAGAGATGGAGTCTGTAAAATGAGAAGATTCCAGTATACCAGACAATAAAGAAGAGTGTTTCATATTGTATTATGATTTCACAGAGCAACTGGTCTTAGAAGGCATCTTCCGGCATAGCTGTGACTGTAGCATCTCCACACCAGAGTACAGTAACAAGATATTCATAATGTAACCCCACACTCAGTAGTTGGACCCATAGACTAACATATATCCACATCCATTTTAGTACTTATCTAGATGTGTCATATACACAAAGAAACATGAAACCACACAATAACCCTTCCCACTCCTTATGTAGCTCTTTCAGGAGTGATATGGAAGAGCTTGTCCTAGAAGGGCTTGAGCCGACATGACTTAGAGTTTCCTGGTGACTGAAGGATGATTTCTCCCCTGCATTGCCAACAGCCTGCTCTTCATAGGTCAAGAGTAGGAGTTCAGTCAGCTTCATAACAAGGCAAGTGTCTGAGACTGCATAGATCTTATGGTTTGAGATTTTAGATGGGGAAGAGAAGCCTCCATTTCCATCTTTTTCTGTGAGAATCCTACATAATCATAAGCACTAACACCTTACCCTGCCTCCAAGAGCCCAGTGTATCCTTCAAAATGCACATAAATTCATTTGGACCACATTTCAACAGGAAGGGAGATTATTCAGAACTCCAAATAAGAGCTCAGTTCAGAGAAATGAGTGCAAGAAAGTGATTAATATCAAATTCTTTCAACTGACCACCATCAGTCAAACATTTACCTGGACTAGCACTCGGAGGAGGCAGCGGAATCCTCAGAACCATCAAAATCTAACAGGTTCAGGGATTAATATTACTCAGGATCCCGGAAGAAAGGAACATTTTTAACCCCTGCTGGTAAAAATAAATGGGTTGTAATGAAAGGCCTTTTTAAGAGATGTTTGCAGGGTCAGGGAGGTAAAGGTGAGTTCTAAGTCTAGGCTTCACTGTATGAAGTTGCTACCATCCCTAGGGCTAAAAGAACAAAGGTAATATGTATTATTGGAGAAGGGCATCACAGAAAAGAGGTGAAGCAACAGGAAATTGGCAAAAAGCAGGACAGCCAGAAATGTGGCATCGAGGAAACATAGAAAAGACATTCTCTGGTCTCTTTCTATTCTTGCCCTTTAATCTCCTGCTGAAGACTCCCACATGCCAATCACTGTTGGTATGCAAATGAACTAGCAAAGGACCATGTACACACAGGCTAAGGGTGTGCAAACATGGTAGTGACAAGAGAGGGAGGAGAGAAGAACATTAATAATCAGCACAATCCTCAGTGGATGCCCATAACTAGTGAGGCAATGGATCCATCACTCATTATTCCAGTATAAACTAAAGACTGACAGGAAAGAATCCAAATTTATATGAGCAAAGACAAATTTTTATACCTTCTGTCCTTCTGCTCATCTTTCTTTTTGCTCTCTAACCCCATGACAATTACAGCCAACACTCCTGGCAGCTTTTCCCATTCCACTCGTTGTGCTAAGCTGTTTTTGTGCCATATCTCCTTTCATCCTTGCAGTTACTTCCCAGTATACATACTGCAAACTTCTTCTCAAAAACTAGAGATTATCCAGACGTCATGGTGAACCCCTATAATGCCAGCACTTAAGAGGCTGAGCCCGAAGGATCATTGCTTGTGTGAGGCCAGTATGGAATACATGGTTAGCTCAAGGCCAACCTGGACTGCATAGTGAGACCATCTCAAAAAAGAAATAAATAAAACTAGAAACTGGAGACTGAAAGGAAGCAAAGCAAACTGGCTGGCAGGATAAGCTTTAAGTTCCAGTTTGTACTCACTATATTTTACTCTATGCTGGGAGTTTCCTGTAAATGGAACACAATGTCCTTAGCCAAGTTGAACTTCAGTCTTCAACAGACTCCAGAGCCAGTTCCAGTCTTTTTCTGCTGTTCACCACTTTACACAAGGGTATGCTATTGACACTTTTATAGATATTTCATTTTCCTACCTGGAAATTTCCTTTCCTTCGTAGGTTTTTTGGCTTAATGTCTAGTGTCAATATCTATGAGGGTAGAGGCCATGAATCCTTCACCAAGTGTGTGGTATGTGGAAGGAACTCAACCAGTGTTTATTAACTGGATGTGTCCAGTGGACAGTGTGATACCATCCATCTCTCCTCGCATCCAGCTCAGGAAAATACCCAACAAGTGTCCAAAAGTTACCTGCTTCTATACTCATCATGTTCCATCCTCTGTTCTAGTCACTGTGGATCTCTATAAATCATACAACCCTATAATACAAGTCCAACTTTCACTTCTCTTCTCCTCTCTAAAAAGCTGTTCAGAGGCATTAAATTGTAATAATGAACAGTGAAAGCTCTGATACAAAATAAACATGTATTGTATCTTGCTATACCATGCAGTAGTTGTGTGGCCCAGGGAGAGTTATTTAACTCTCCACCTCAATGATCTTACCTATAAAGTCAAGGTAATATTATTTGCCTTAGTCATACAAGATTATGATGTTATGTCAGGCATTTGCAACACGATGTGGTGTAGATCAAGTGTTTATCTAAGGCAAGTCACACAATGAATCAATGAATGACGATCTTTTAGCATTGTCTTATTTTCTGTTGCTGCATATATTTTTTGTTGTTGTTTTCACAGTCTATTGAGTCACTCTAGGTAAATTTTGATCATGTTTTATGATTCTCTGTTTATTCCTTAACATTATGAACATTCTCATGACATTACAACAGGAATCTAAGATATACATGAATGTTTCAAGTAGTTTCACTTATTTTCCCCCTTTCGTTTACTAAAGAATGAGGAAACATAAGAAAATAAACAGAATGAGAGAAACATTTATCTCTAATCTCTATCACCTCTGAGAAAGAACAGAATCATTCTCTAATATATATTAGATATTTGATACTATATAATATATATATATATATACACACATTCTCCCCTACTATAAAAATAATCTCATATTCTGTATTTCCTCCAGGCTTACTGCATGTTTCCCCTCTAATATCGTGAGCATAATAAGCATTGTTTTAAGCAACTATTATTATATCATAATAATTTCACATAATTTATTTAACTAGTCCCCTATGGCTGAGCACCTAAGTTGTTCCCAATTTCCTGCTATAATGAATAATTCTGTAACTAATATTTATGCATAAATGTTTCTATCAGCTAGATAGTAATAGATAACAGTAGATTTTTCTGCTTTAATTAATTTTACCATTTTTAAAATTTGTATTTGCTTTTTCCCTTCCATATGCTTCATTTTTTCTTTTGCTTTCCTATTTGTGTTTATTATTTATTCCTCATCTACTTCCTTGCCATTGTCAGAGGATAAAGCAACCATTCTTTTATGTATTTGGTAACAAGCAAGTATGACAAATATAAATTTCTATGATCTTTAACTTATTTTAAATCAATCAGTTGTATTTTTCTTTTGCATTACTCTTTATATTTTCTGTTTTCTAAAGATATCCCTTCTGTGTCCCACTACAATGGCTTCATTTTCTTTCTTTTTTTATAATTTTTATTCATTTTAATGAGAAAAAAGATAAAATAGTGATTAAACAGTTTCAAAACAGATTAGTAGGACTTTTATAATAATTAATACATTGCATATTGTTGTCTTTGTAGCAGTTATTCAGAAGACAAGATGCAGACATGATATCTTGTCTAAA